>OVAN01011632.1:0-14512 GCA_900406275.1 Anastatica hierochuntica | reverse complement strand
CTTGGTTCTCCAAGATCGATCTGGCGTCAGGATATCACCATATTCGAATCGTGGAAGAAGATGTGCGAAAGACAGCCTTTCGTACCCGGTACGAGCACTATGAGTTTGTAGTCATGCCGTTTGGATTGACGAATGCACCAGCCGCCTTCATGAAATTGATGAATGACGTCTTCAGGAAGCATTTGGACAAGTGCATGATTGTCTTCATCGACGACATCCTGGTGTATTTGAAGACTAAGGAGGAGCATGCCCACCACTTACGGATTGTGCTAGAAACTTTAAGGGAGCAGAAGTTGTAAACCAAGCTCAGCAAGTGTAGCTTTTGGCAAAAGGAAATAGGATTCCTAGGGCATGTAGTCTCAGGATCTGGAGTCGCCGTAGATCCAGAAAAGATCAAAGTTATCACCGATTGGTCGACGCCTACCAGCGCTACTGAAGTTCGCATTTTCCTGGGTTTAGCGGGCTACTATCGCAAGTTCGTCCAAGGATTCGCTAGCCTGGCCAAGCCAATGACTCGCCTTACAGGAAAGGGAGTTAAGTTCGAATGGACAGAGGACTGTTCCAAGAGCTTCAAAGCCCTAAAGGATCGACTGACACAGACAACAGTGCTTGCTCTGCCGAAGGTAGGGGTACCGTATCAAGTCTATACGGAGGCCTCAGGGGTTGGGCTAGGCAGTGTTCTGATGCAGCTTGAGAAGGTCATCGCCTATGCCTCGCGACAGTTGCGACCTCACGAGTTAAACTACCCAACGCATGATTTGGAGCTAGCTGCAGTGGTTTTCGCCCTCAAGATCTGGAGAGCATATTTATACGGAGAGAAGAACCAGATTTTTACCAACCACAAGAGTCTGAAGTACATCTTCACCCAGCCACATCTGAATCTGAAGTAGCGCAGATGGGTAGAACTTCTGGCAGACTATGAATTGGAGATTGCCTATCACCCTGGTAAGGCTAACCAGGTTCCAGATGCTCTAAGTCGTAGAAGGACAGATGTGGCCGAGTCAAGGGAGACTCAGGAGCTGGTGGAGATGATGGCAAATCTCAAGTTATGCGCCACCACCGTCGAAGATGGTCTAACCGGTCTAGAAGCAGTGGACCAAGCTGATCTGCTATGGAGAATCTGCGAGGCTCAGACCAAGGACGAGTCTCTTATGGAGATGGTCGAGAAGGAGGTCATTGGGTATGATGTAGCGACCAATGGAACGGTCATGTTCAGAGGCAGAGTTTGTGTACCGGACAACCAAGAGCTGAGAAAGGAAATCCTGCAGCATGCTCATTGCTCGAAGTTTTCCATTCACCCGGGAGTTGTCAAGATGTACCGAGACCTGAAGAGATTCTACCATTGGAGCGGAATGAAAAGAGAAGTCACCCCTTGGGTTTTGCAGTGTCAGACTTGTCAGCTGGTAAAAGCAGAACACCGAGTACCGGGCGGTCTTCTTCAGGATCTGCCATTACCACAATGGAAGTGGGATATGGTAACCATGGATTTTATCACCGGATTGCCATCTACCACAGGAGGTAAAAACGCGATTTGGGTAATCGTCGACCGGTTGACCAAGAGTGCCCATTTTCTGCCAATAAAAAGACAGATGGAGCCGATAAGTTAGCAGAGAAGTATGTCAGTGAGATCATCAGATTGCATGGGGTTCCAGTCAGCATAGTGTCAGATCGAGATGTCAACNGGGCACCAAGGTACACTTCAGTACAACCTACCACCCGCAGACCGATGGGCAATCGGAAAGGACGATTCAGACCCTAGAGGACATGTTACGGTCGTGTGTACTCGAATGGGGAGACAGATGGTCTAAGCACATGCCATTGGTTGAGTTCGCTTATAACAATAGTTACCATGCTAGTATAGGGATGCCACCTTACGAAGCTCTCTACGGAAGGCCATGCAGGACGCCCCTGTGCTAGTCCGAAGGGGGGAGACCAGAGATCTAGCGCCCGAAATCATAGAGGAAACTGAGCAGCAAGTTGAAATGCTCAAACAACAGCTAAAGGAAGCCCATGATCGCCAAAAGAGTTATGCAAACAACCGTCGCCAGGAATTGGAATTTGCAGCTGGGGATCTAGTATTCCTAAAGACGAGGAACTTCCAAGGAGGTAAGCAAGGAAAGGGTAAGAAGAAGTTGAGACCCAGGTTCATGGGGCCGTACCCCATCGTTGAAAGAATAGGCGCAGTTGCCTACAAGTTGGATCTACCGCCGGAGTTAGCAGATTTTCACAATGTCTTCCATGTGTCAGTACTGACGAAAGTCATTAGAGAACCAGAGGTGATTCTGCCTAGTCCGCCGCCAAGTCTGCAAAAGAACTTCTCAATTCAGAGTCAACCCGCAGAAATCCAAGAAAGAGCAGAGAAAGAAGTTAAGGGTAAGGTTGTGGCTATGGTCAAAGTCAGATGGACAGGAGACAGTATCCAGGAGGAAACCTGTGAAATCGAAAGTGTAATGCAAAGGGATTATCCGGAATTGTTCGAAGGATCCGGAAGGCAACCGGAGGACATTCAGGATTCGAGGACGAATCCCATCGAAGTGGGGGAGAATTGTAACATCCCGAAACCCGGTTCGGTTCAAACCGAAGGGATCGGTTTAGGAAAACTGAAAACCCTAGAACATTCTGCGTCTCTTTCTCCCTATTTAAACGCATCTTCACCTCGAGAAACGAACAAAACAATTCCCCGCAGTGAGGCTCTGTCGAAATCCTTCTCTGAAACCGCAAACTCTAGCCGTCGAGCCACACCCGTGTGAACCGAGCCTTCCCGCGAGCCACCGTCGATCACCGAGCCGCCGCCATCACTTTCCGTGTTTGTGTCGTCGCCGATTCCGCCACCCGTGCGCCGTCGACTATCCCCGAGCCATCCGAGCCTCCGATCGCGCCGCTCTCTCCTTCCCGAGCCTCGACGCCGCCTCCCGAGCCTCCAGCACCGACCTCCGCCGCCGATCGCGAGCCGAAGCTGCTGTCCCCGCCAAAACGTGCACCGCAGGTTGATTCCCAAGCCCCTGCCGTGTTTTCCGAGCCCGATCAAGCCACCGCCGAAGCTTCTCCGCCTCCGATCGCGCCGCCGCTCCGTCGCTCGACCCGATCCGCGACTCCTAGCCGCCGCGTGATCGAATCCGCACCTACCTCCGTGTTTCCGCAGCCGCCGTTAACCTGTGAGGTAGAACTCGCGTTCCCATTTCTGTTTTTCCGTTCTACTAGCATTTTTCGTAGTTCCGTGTTTTCGTAGTCGTTTCCGTAGGGTTAGATCGTTTTCGTGGTTTCCCAAGCTCGGTTTTTCGTAGATTCCATTTATGGAAACTTTCCATTTTTTGCAAGTTCCTAATTTGGAAATGTTCTATTTTTGGAAAGTTTCCTTTTCGGGAAATTTTCTAACCATAGGAAGTTTCTATTTTGGGTAGGTTTCCTGATTTAGAAAGTTTCTATTTTTAGAAAGTTCCATTTATGGCAGGTTTCCATAAATGGAAAGTTTCCTCTTTTGAAAGGTTCCAGACTAAGGTCTAATCCGAGTTCCTTGCTAGCATAGGGTTAACGCGTCTTGTTTGCTAGTCTTGTTTGAGAGTCGGGTCAGTCTGCTTGATGAATGAACGTTAGGTCTAGGAAATTGTACTAGTGCCTAGGATGTGATGATTGAGATTGGGAATGAGATGGTGTGGATGTTCGCCCCCGGAGAAGTGAAAGAAAGCCCTCGGTCCATACAAAATGGGGAGTTGGAGAGTGTGATAGCCGGTCACTGTGGTGATTGTTGGCAGGTTAAGCCATGTTGGAGAAAACCGGGGGTTTTGTTTAGAACATCTTTGTATGTTATGTATGCTTGTGACACAATAGGTGTCTGCTTGGTGTTAATTCTATGTTATCTGTGAATGCATGTTAAGTTCGTTCTGCGGTGTTGCGTGTCTAGCAATTTCATGTCTCACTGGGTGATTCTCCTGTCACTCACCCTCTTTTTCCCTCGCCCCTCCCATTTTTTTCCCTGCAGGTGAGTATGACGAGCAGTTGGACGGATGATGAAGGAACTAGGTTGTTCATTTCGGGACCGGGTTTTTATTTAAATTGTTTTCTATGGCTTTGACTTGATTTAAATTCTTTTAGACTTATTATGTTTTCTTTTCTGTGGGCGACAAGGCTCTATTCACATATGGAGTTCTGCCTAGCAATAAGATGGATTTATCTTTGTGATAGAATATTTAGACTTGAATTTGATTTAAGATTTATTTAGAAATGCTTTGGGAGATTTTTTGTGAAGGAGAAGTTAGTTAGAGAAGATAACAGATCCGGGAAGGACCTTGGTCAGGTGAACCGGGGTGTTATAATTTTATTTGTTATAACTTTATTCATTATTTTTATTTTTCACAACAAATAAAAAGAGGACAAATTGCAGTTGTGTTTCTAAAGTAGTGTTGAGAGTCTCTCCTTGCCTCTCTCTTCAAACTTTCTATTCTCTCTCTTCCTTAAAGTAGAGCGAGGCTCTGTCGAAATCCTTCTCTGAAATCGCAAACCCTAGCCGTCGAGCCACACCCGTGTGAACCGAGCCTTCCCGCGAGCCACCGTCGATCACCGAGCCGCCGCCATCGCTTTCCGTGTTTGTGCCGTCGCCGATTCCGCCATCCCGTGCGCTGTCGACCATCCCCGAGCCATTCGAGCCTCCGATCGCGCTGCTCTCTCCTTCCCGAGCCTCGACGCCGCCTCCCGAGCCTCCAGCACCGACCTCCGCCACCGATCGTGAGCCGCAGCTGTTGTCCCCGCCGAAACGTGCACCGCAGGTTGATTCCCAGGCCCCTGTCGTGTTTTCTAAGCCCGATCGAGCCACCGCCGAAGCTTCTCCGCCTCTGATCGCACCGCCGCTCCGTCGCTCGACCCGATCTGCGACTCCTAGCCGCCGCGTGATTGAATCCGCAAGCCTACCTCCATGTTTCCGCCGCCGCCGTTAACCCGTGAGGTAGAACTCGCGTTCCCGTTTCTGTTTTTCCGTTATGCTAGCGTTTTTCGTAGTTCCGTGTTTTCGTAGTCGTTTCCGTAAGGTTAGATCGTTTTCGTGGTTTCCCGTGCTCGGTTTTTCGTAGTTTCCATTTATGGAAACTTTCCATTTTTGGCAAGTTCCAAATTTGGAAAGGTTCTATTTTTGGAAAGTTTCCTTTTCGGGAAAGTTTTCTAACCATAGGAAGTTTCTATTTTTGGTAGGTTTCCCGATTTAGAAAGTTTCTATTTTTAGAAAGTTCCATTTATGGCAGGTTTCCATAAATGGAAAGTTTCCTCTTTAGGAAGGTTCCAAACTAAGGTCTAATCCGAGTTCCTTCTTGGTTCAGGTGCAAAAGCCCAGTAGCTGTTCCGAGAGTTATCCGCGCCAGTCTCCGCGTCTGCAGTTGCCAAGGTGAGGCGCTATTCCCGTAGTTATTCCCCCATATAACTGCCTTAGGATGTTTTCATTGCTAGCATAGGGTTAACGAGTCTTGTTTGCTAGTCTTGTTTGAGAGTCGGGTTAGTCTGCTTGATGAATGAACGTTAGGTCTAGGAAATTGTACTAGTGCCTAGGATGTTATGATTGAGATTGGGAATGAGATGATGTGAATGTTTGCCCCCGGAGAAGTGAAAGAAAGCCATGGGTCCACACAAACTGGGGAGTTGGAGAGTGTGATAGCCGATCACTGTGGTGGTTGTTGGCAGGTTAAGGCGTTTTGGAGAAAACCGGGGGTTTTGTTTAGGACATTTTTGTATGTCATGTATGCTTGTGACACAATAGGTGTCTGTTTGGTGTTAATTCTATGTTATCTGTGAATGCATGTTAAGTCCGTTTCGCGGTGTTGCGTGTCTAGCAATTTCATGTCTCACTGCGTGATTCCCCTGTCACTCACCCTCTCTTTCTCTCGCCCCTCCCACTTTTTGTCCCTGCAGGTGAGTATGACGAGCAGTTGGACGGATGATGAAGGAACTGGGTTGTTCATTTCGGGACCAGGTTTTTATTTAAATTGTTTTCTATGGCTTTGACTTAATTTAAATTCTTTTAGACTTGTTATGTTTTCTTTTCTATGGGCGAGAAGGCTCTATTCACATATGGAGTTATTCCTAGCAATAAGATGGATTTATCCTTGTGATGGAATATTTAGACTTGAATTTGATTTAAGATTTATTTAGAATTTCTCTGGGAGATTTTTTTTAAAGGAGAAGTTAGTTAGAGAAGATAACAGATCCGGGAAGGACCTTGGTCAGGTAAACCGGGGTGTTACAATTTTATTTGTTATAACTTTATTCATTATTTTTATTTTTCAAAACAAATAAAAAGAGGACAAATTGCAGTTGTGTTTCTAAAGTAGAGCTGAGAGTCTCTCCTTACCTCTCTCTTCAAACTTTCTATTCTCTCTCCTTCTTTTTATTTTATTTCAAATTTTTCATTGGTAAGAACACTTATAAGAACATCACCAATGCATATGTTTTTAGGGCATCTTCAACCATGCACATTATTAGCGTTAGGCAAAAGATCCGGATTCGAACCGAAAACAAGGAACTGAACCGAACTGAAAAGCTTTAGATATCCGAACGGTTCCATATATATATTTTTCGGATACCCGAACCGAACCGCAACGATCCAGGATTTTTTGATACCCAAACTTTTATAATTTTATAGAAAAATATTTTTTAATATTAATATATTAAGTTTTTGGTTTTATTTCAGATAATTTGGGTTTTTCGGTTCTTTTCGGATAATTATGTTCGGGTTTTTCGATTTTTTCGAATTACTTCGGATTTTTTTTGGGATTCGGATCCGCTTAAATTTTCAATAACCGATCTGGATCCGAAAAGATCCGACCCGAACCGATCCCAAAATTCATTGGATCCGAATCGTTTCTAAAATAGAAGGATCCGAAAGATTCGAGATCCGAAGGATCCGAACCGAAACCGATTTAAGGATCTGAATGCTCAGACCTACACCTTATTTTAAGGGGAACAAAACCTTAAAATGAGGATTTGAAGGTTGATTGTTCGAACAATAAATCCTAAAAAATCCTTAAAATTTATTTATTTGCTTTATTGTCCTTGACTTTTGACTTTAACAAAAATTACTAATAATGATAAAACTTCACACATACATATAAACATGTATTTAATATATTATACAACACACAATATTATAATATTATATAATAAAAGATAATATCAATTACATATATAATAAAACAACACACATACATACAAATATTTGTATTTTGGTATTTTTTTACAACTTGTAAAATATGTAATATTTAAGTGTTTATGTAATTTTCTTTAATTTTTGTTAAGTTTGTTTAATGTATTTTAATTTTGTGTGACTTTATTTAATGTATTTTTCTATTGTGAGAAATTTATTTTAACATTATGTAATATTTATCCTATTTTATTTTATTTTGGTGTACTTTAGTTATTCTAAATTAAGTTTAGTACATGTACTTGTGAAAAAAGATATTATAAGAACCAAAAAGAAAATAAAAAGTAGTTTTTAGGTTTGATGTTAGGTTGGAATGAAAAAACTTAAAATTTTGAGGATTTGAAGTTAGGTTGAAGATGCTTTTAGTATCTCAAATGAGAATACCTTCCTCTTCTCTCTCTTACCTTTTTCTAGTTGGTCATTTATTTTATTTTAATTCATAAGAAAACTTTTAAAAGTTTGCCAGTTCAAATGTTTTACTTAAGTTCTACTATTTTAATATTTGAAAAAAGGAAAAAGAAAGGTAAAGAAATGTTAACTTAGTTAAAATTGTATGCCACACAAGATACTAAAACTAAAAAAGAGGGAGATATTATGAGATAATAACTAAGTGACGACATATATATAAGAATTTAGCTATGGACAAAATTTTCATTTGCATTATTATGAATGTAAAACAGAATCTTCATTACACTAAACTAATATAATGTATCATATTTTTTTGAAGATATCAAATCAAGATCTTTATTAATATTTGAAGCAAATATGTTGTGGTACAATAGCTGAAAGGTTGGCGCTCTAGTTTCAGTCCTAACATTGTCAATACACATTTTCGTCTGTACTTTAGGCCTCCTATATTGATTCACAAACTTTTGGATTTATCCATAAAACTAATTGAGTAAGTTGATTTCTTTGTAATTCAAAATTTCGCACTAATCTGTCATTGGAGACTGCTTAACCGTAAATTTTGTTTAGGCTAATCACGATTCTAATTCCATAAACGCGAATCGATGAGTGAAACATTGTTAATGGACTAGAGAGTTTCAATTTTTTTTACTAACATTACGAAACACTTTGGCATAAAAATCGATTTGGGAAAAAATCTAACATTAAAGTTTATGCTATTTGGGGAAAAGCCTTAAGATATCTTCTTTATTTTTAGATTGTTGCTTCGTTTCTCATTTTTTTCTTCACTTTGTTAGTCGATGGTCCAAGCGATAGGAAGTAAAAGAAAGTTACAGAAAGGATGTGAAGTAGATATGATGAGAATCGAGATGAGTCTACATAGGTTATGAAGTCGGTGATGTAGGAAACCAAAGAGAAACTCCTTTAGGGAAGAAGAAGAAGACGATGCGTAAAGATGAGAATCGAGGTGAATCTACGGAGGTTAGAGAAGTAGAGGATGCATGGAAAAAGGAAATTTGTCCAACGAAGAAGAAAAATAATGCTCCAGTGATTGAAAATTGAGATGTATCTACATAGGTTAGGAAGTAGAGGATGTAAGAAAATGGGAAACTCGTTCCACAAAGAAAAAAATTGCTCCAGTGATTGAGAATCGAAATGAATATAATAGCGATGAAGAGAACAAAAAGGATAGTTGAAACGAAATGAAGAAGGTGAAAAGCTAATAGTGAAGAGGTTGAAGATGAAATACAGAAGCTTAAATTTGAAATAGAAGACGAAGTTGTAAGGTTTTTGATAAATTGTCGATTGTCAGAAGAAAAACCAAGATTCATATAACGAAGATCAGGATCTGCTGGTATTGAGGGAGAGAGGAGTCAGAATGAGGAAGGATGATAACTATTGGTATAAAAATTTTCTTTAACAATTTTGAGTTTAAAGTGGATGTGTAGGATTATGTTTTGAGCACTTGGAACAATATTTAATAGGGAATAATAAACTAACGTTATCGTTCATATGGGGTGTTAAAAAAATGGTTCAGAGTGAAGATCCCAATATATTCATTACGTAACACAAGTAGTGTAATAAAAAGGAACACAAAAAGACATTGAAAAGAAAAAAAACCAACCGCTCAACCAACTAATCAACCTACAAGCTTTCTACAAAATAATGATAAAGAGTCTACGACAAATACAACTACACACACCACCTTCCAAGTGTACTTGATCATGTCACGCTCTATGTCTTACATCTCCATTTTGTATGTCATTTCTTCTTTTAAAAATTTCCGTTTCAACTCTGCTTCTGACTGCTCAAACATTTGCATCATTTGCACTGCAAATCCGACTTTGTATGCTTTTCACATCTTCTGCAACATGTGTAAGCTTCAGTTTCACCATTTAAACTTCAGATTCTAAATATACTTTGAGACTAATGGAAAATAGACTCTCTGAGCCAACATCTCGTCAGAACACCAGAAGAAGCTGACCTTGATGTGATTACACTTGAACCCACATAAGTGTTGTTCATGACTGTAAACCCACCTATAAAAGAGCAAGCTAAGAACTCTTACTTTTATTTTCCCTAAATCGTTTTATAAGGTTGAAATTTCATGTTTCAATTATGTGTTCTTGTTTTCGAGTCATGGATCCATGTTGCAAACTAGGATTTCAGTTTTGTGTTTAAGAAATTAGAATCGAGATTAACGTAAACGCAATTTCCCAGATTAACAAACTCAAATGAAAGATTAGTATTAATTAGGAATTACAAAGAAATC
This sequence comes from Anastatica hierochuntica, assembly GCA_900406275.1. NCBI lineage: Eukaryota > Viridiplantae > Streptophyta > Magnoliopsida > Brassicales > Brassicaceae > Anastatica > Anastatica hierochuntica. The sequence goes on along the minus strand of OVAN01011632.1, from coordinate 4,655 downwards.
AACTCACTTGGATAATTTCATATAGATATACAAATGTTTATGAATCAATATAAAGAGCTCCAAAAAACGAGTGGAAAGAAATGGAAGGACAATGTTGGGAACCGAAATATAGCGCTAACACATAATTGAATGATGTCTTAAGTTTTTTGTTTAAATGTTAAAATTTATTTTGAATTCAATATTTTACGTATTACACCCATTACCATTATACAAGACTAGAACAAATCAAAAGCAAGCTGCATCACACTTTAAAACACAAGAGAAATAAAATTCAAGATGAGATGGATTGCTCAAAAGTTCCTTGGAAGGAAAGGAGGGAATACGATTACGCATAGTGCGATCAATTGAATCTCTGAGTAAAACATGAGAAGATGATGAAGCATGTCTCTAGTAAAAAGCTTTTGTAGAAAAGTGAGACCATTGACAAAAGAGTGCCTTGGAATCTGCCTCCTTGAACCAAACAATCTTGACCCATCCAACTGGAAGAGAAATTTTTTTTATTTGGTTCCAAGTCTCAGGTTAAGAGAATGAATTGGTGAAATTACCAGCCTAATTTCTCTAAGTACTTGTCATATCCAGCATCATGAGAAGTTAATGAATTGCTGCAAATGAGATGAGGAGAGATTCTACATGAGGAGACCTTTCAGCTCTTAAGCACGACTCTCCATCTCTATAGCTTCAGCAACACGAGCATCTTTTTGTAGGCGCAAGTGAGAAGGACCATTTTCACTAAGAATAATCAGTGAGCCAAATTCTATCAACGTATCAAACGAGAAGTAGTATGAAGCTCTATTCCTTACCTGACAATTAAGGAAGGGAATTAAATTGTGCATGAGTCATAAGAGTGTCCTAATGTTCCAAGAGAAGGCGGTGTTATCTTTTGCTAACAATAAGCTACTGTTCGCAAATAAGTGACTTGAGTCTTATGCAACCTAGAGTGATCCAGCCTTGGACAAAAAATTCCAGATTTGCTTTAACAGAAAATAAATGCAACGTCCTCGAGTTTCCTTAAGCTTAGTCCTCTTTCGGTCTTAAGCTTACTAACTTTCGTCCAATCAACTATTTATCCCGCAGCATAGGTTAATCCATTCTTCTAGAGGAAGAAAATACAAAAAGAGTCCACTTTTTCATTAAAAAATTTTAAGGTAGTACAAAGATTTGGCTCCATATATACACCATTACATATATTACAAGACTGACCAACAAGATTTTACTAGCAAATGATAAGAACCTTGTGCTCCAAGAATGAAGTTTACATGTGATTCTTCACAAGATAAGTCGTTTAGCCGTTAATGTTAGCTTAGAAGTTATCATACGTAAACCCAAATATCTGGTAGGGAAGACGTCTAAGGGAATATAAAAGATAGTGCCCATGTTTGCGGAGTGCTCAGTTGTGTAACCACTGAAGAACAACTCTGATTTCCTACCATTCAACTCAAGACCAAACATAAGCTTAAATAATTTTAGTGGGTTCATAGGCTCAGGTTATGAGGGCCCAAAATTAAAAAAAAAATAATTTTATTGAGTGATCTCGGCCTGATCCGTCTCTTGCCACAGACCCCGTGTGAGACAGGATCACACCACGTGGCAGCAAGTCATTGGCCGCTCATTTCCGCGTTGGCATCGACGAAAAGCAGGGTCGCGGCCAAAAATTCTCATTTCCTCCATTCTTTCTAAAATCTAGGGTTTCGTTTCTCTGAGGCGATTTTGGGGGAGCTTCTCTTCATCAAACCGCCAGAGCTTCTCTTCATCAAGTCGACGACGGAACTACTCATCCACGATCTCAGGTTAGTGTCGTCGTCTATATAATCCTCATGCGGGTTCGATCTAGGGTTCGATCTAGGGTTAAATCGATTTGGGGGTTTGGATTTAGGGTTTCGAAATCGATTTGAGGGTTTCGATTTAGGGTTGTAAATCGATTTGGGGGTTTTGATTTAGGGTTGTAAATCGATTTGGGGGTTTCGATTTAGGGTTCGTAAATCGATTTGGGGGTTTCGATTTAGGGTTCGTAAAAGAGTTTGGGGGTTTCATTTTATGGTTTCTTTTATGATATTGTTTCGTATATATCTTCTAATCAATTCGTTTTGTGGTACAGATGGATCCTGCACAAGAGAGAACAGAGATGATGAGGGATAAGGATGATGGCTTCCACTATCGTCAGCCTTGGGTGTTTGGTTTCCAGGAGGAGATAGAAAGGCTGATCAAGCGGGTGGAGGAGGCTAAGCATATACTGGAAAGTCAGATTGAAAACCTCAAGGTTTGTCTTGTTTAAATAAAAGAGAGTAATTGTTTTTTAAGTTAGTTAATGTTTGTATACTTAGGTAGTTAATAATAATTCACTAACATAGCTTCTTTGTTGTTTCAATGTGTAGGCACAGGTTGGACTCCTCAATGGGCAGGTAGATGAACTCAATGCGCAGATCTCTCACCTGGAGAAGCTCTGATTTGAATGAACACCAAAGGTAAGCCTTAGTTCTGCCTTACTACAAGTAAAAGTAAATAAATGTAGAAGTAGTTCTGCCTTAATTCTGTCTTAGAGTAAACTAAACTGAAGCAGAACTAGTTGAGTTGTTTGTTTTATGATCTTGAACTTGATTTATCTGACATGTTTTAAAAGGTAGAGTAAAGTAAACCAAACTGAAGTAGAACTAGTTCTGTCCTAGTTCTAGTTTTCTGAGTTAGAGTTGCAAATCCAATTCTCCCAACCACTATCATTAACTCTGTGGTGATTGGTTGCCATGATGAATGTTCTTGTTGATTTGATGTGCTAAGAGCATCCAAGCTGTCATTAAGTGTAATGACTGTTAATGCTTATTTCTGTAAATGTCTATGTATATTAACTACATTGAATGTTTGGTGGTTCGAGTATGATTAATTGTTCTCTCTTATCAAACAGAAACTAGTAATAAAACATAGCTAATCCACATAACAACTTAGAAAAAACCAATCTGAAAACACAAAGCAAGTTAAAAAACACTTCTCAACCCAAAATGGAACCTTTAACCCTAAACTCTCTCGGGTTTCTTAACTTGTTAGCTACCCAGAGCAGCCAAACAATAGACCTAGGGTCTTTTGAGCTTCCTAGTTTTAGTAGCCAGAGCTCTGAAGATCCTAAACCTGTGGAAAGGAGAAAGTGGACACAAAAAGAAGACATCGTGCTCATCAGTGCTTGGCTGAACACAAGCAAAGACCCCATACTGGGTAATGAGCAGAGGGCAGGAGCGTTTTGGAAAAGAATCGAGGAGTATTTCAACTCAAGTTATCAGGTTAGTGGCTCTGCTCCTAGAGAGTCAAGTCAGTGCAAGCAGAGGTGGAGAAGATTGAATGAGCAGGTGTGCAAATTTGTGGGAAGCTACGAGGCAGCCTTAAGGGAGCAAGCTAGTGGTCAAAATGAGATCGATGTCATGAAGGATGCCCATGACATCTTCTTAAATGACTACCAGGTCAAGTTCAGCCTTGAACATGCCTGGAGAGAGCTTAGGTTTGATCAAAAATGGAGATCAAACTGTCTGAACAAAGATGGTTCAAAGGAGAAGAGGAAGGAAACTGAGGAGATGGCGCCTGCCATGGAAGAAGTTAGGCCTCCTGGTGTTAAGGCCTCCAAAGCAGCCTAAAGGAAGAAACATGGGAATGAAGTAGCTCTAGACCAAATGGAGATCATAGGCAAATAGAAAATCCTAGCTCGTCTTCTTGCCAAATCAGAGACACTGTCTGACATAGAAGAGTCTCTGAAGAACAAACTGATAACTGAAATGCTTTGATCTGGTCATTCTCTAACTTGTTTAATCTTATTTTGTTGAATATTTGTTTACTTGTTTGCTTGTTTGTTTGTAACTACCTTGTTTACATGTTTGCTTGTAACTAACTTGTTTACATGTTTGCTTGTAACTAACTTGTTGAAATAGCATGTCCAATATGTTTTTTTTTGTTCTTAACATGTGCTTGTGACTTGTCTGAATAAGTTTTGTTTTGTTGTGCAGGACAAGGAGAAGCTGCTGCACTCACGGGTTCAACAGATGTTGTAATTTGTATCTTTCTTTCACGGGTAAAGTGTAGAATTTTGTATGTTTCTACACTTTTGGACTGCATGGGCTATGTCCCTTTAAAAACTCTAGCCTCTGTACTCAAGAACCAAAACAATTTGTATCTGTAATATTTTCTCTAGGTTTCTCCGAGTGAAAAAATTCTACTGCTCTTATGTTTCTATATGTCTCCCTTCTTTTTCTGTTTTCTTCTTAAAAGTTACACTGCATAGACCAAGTAAATCTGTAACCAAATTCTCCTTCTCCTTAACCAAATTCTCCTTCTCCTTCCTTCAAATTTCTCCTTCTCCTTCCTTTTCCAAGTAAATCTGTAAACTTGTTCCATCACTTAGCCGAATTCCCAAAAAAAATAAAACACTTAGGCAAATTTCAAAAATCCAAAAAAAAAGATATCAATGTCTTCTTCATCGTCTAATGGCGTAGATGATCAAATATTCGACGATATTTATGAAGAAATGTGCGACCAACAATCAGATCGTATCTTTGACTCAGTAGTTGATGTTCAAGCCAACAAGCCGAAGAAACGAGCTTATACCGAAAGAGACCGGGAACAAGGACACAATCAACTATGGAACGACTACTTCAGGGAACATCCAACATACCCACCGGCAA
>OVAN01011631.1:0-14513 GCA_900406275.1 Anastatica hierochuntica | reverse complement strand
GCTCGCAACTACAACAAGAAGGTACGAACCCAGACGTTCCAACAAGGAGAAGGCATGCTTCGCCGAGTCTTCGAGAATACCAAGGACAAGGCCGCGGGAAAGTTAGCGCCTGGCTGGGAAGGACCATACCAAATTGTGGAAGTCAAAGGAGTAGGGGAATACAAGTTACAAGACAGGTACCAGAAAGTACAGCCAAATAGCTGGAATGCGTTACACCTAAAGTCTTACTTCTTCTAGAAGGACGCCCCTGACGCGGACGACCATACCCCAGATACATTTTCTGCTTTAGATTTTCAATTTCTTTTACATCTTTTTATGTAATCTTGATACGTCTAAGTACGGATACCCATCAATAAAACAACTGCTTTCTCACGAGAAAATTCAGTTAAAAAGCAAGGGGCAAATAAGTTGAATGGCTACTCCCCAATAAAGGAGTAACATAAGCAATATACCCTTCCAAAGCAAAAGCAAAAAGCAAGGGGCAAATTAGTTGAATGGCTACCCCTTAATAAAGGAGTAACATAAGCAACGTACCCTTCCAAAGCCAAAGCAAAAAGCAAGGGGAAAATAAGTTTAATGACTACTCCTCAATAAAGGAGTAACAAAAACAACGTACCCTTCCAAAACAAAACCGAAAAGCTCAAAAAAAAGAGAAAGAAACTCTTCTTGAACAAGGGAAAATACCCGAAAGAAATTAAGAAACCGAAATTGCTTAATATGCTTAAAAGAGAGTGGCTAACCGGAAACCAGAGTGCTGAGCAGAAAGAAAAAACAAGCTTAACCTTGCTTACCAGGCCACAGTAAAATGCAAAAGCTATGCGGTCTGAGCACAGGAGCATCACCTATACCTACTTACCCAGACTTGGGAGGTAGAAGAAAAGTCAGGCATTTGGACCCCTTTGCGGGGGAGGTCCATATCAGCGAAATCAATAAGACTGAGAGTGGCTTCACTGCAGGAAGCAGACTGCAGCAAAGCAAAATCAGCTATTTCCGGATAGATGAATGCCAAAAAGCCAGAAGATACCTCCGGGTATCAAAAGGCCAAAAAACGCAAGCTAGTGGTTACCTCCTGGTAACTGAATGCCAAAAAGCCAGAAGATACTTCCGGGTATCACGAGGCTAAAAATGCGTATGGGGAATCTAAACATTGTCTAAGGACAAGAAGCATAACTCCCTCAAAAAAATAGTGATAATGAGATTATCCCAACTTGGAACTCAAAGAACTCTCGCAAGACACGACAAAGACTAGAGGCCAATAAGTCGGAACTTAAATAGCCGGAAGTCAGATAGTCGGAATATCGATAAAAGGCTAGAGCTCGAAGCCAGCTGACCAAGGCAAAGAGGCTAAAAGCCCAAAGCTAGAAGTCAGCCAATCACGGTAAAAAGGTTAGAGGCTCTCAGCCAGAAGCCATCCGATCAAGACGAGGAGGCTAGAAGCTAATAGCTAGAAGCCAGTCGGCCAAGGTGTTAATGATAAAAATCTTGCCAAAGCATCATATCTAAATCTAAGTCAAAAGCCTGTTAAAGTAAGAAGACAATAGAGAGCTAAAGAAGTATTCATAAAAAGCCACTACGGGCCAGAAGATAAGATTTAAGCCCTGAAGGGCAAACAGAAACAAGGCCAAGAAGGTCAACCAAGAGTCAAGGCTACTAAGGCCATAAGAGTCATTACAAAGCCCACAAGGGGCAAGAGTAAGCCCATGCATGGGCACGCCATCAACAAAAAAGAAAATAAAATCCCACAAGCGGAGAGCTGGAGGATCAGGAGAGGCAGACTTCTCGACATTTGGCTCAGAAGCCGCTGGAGGAGTAGAAGCCAAGGCAGGAAGAATCTCTGGTTCATCTACAATGGTGGGAGCTTCGAGGCTATTTTCTTCTGCCTCTGGATGCCACCAGCTTGTAGTTATAAAACTCCCCCTGCAAGTTCCAAGACTTCGCCTAACCATTGAGGTAGTCCCGAACCATTTCCCGGCGCCCCATGATCCTGGCACCACTGACGGCCATGGACATCTCATCCGTAAAGGTGGCCACCCGAGCATTCATGTTGCCAAGTTCCTCTTCCAGCTTTGCCTTCTCCTCAGTCAAGCTAAGGACCTTCTCTGCCGCCTTCTCCTTCTCTAACTCCAGCCCCCGGAGCAGCTCCCTCATTTCCCTCAGCTCATTCTCCAAGCCAGCAGACCTGTTTTTCTCCGCCCTCAGCTTGGCAAGGCAATCCTCCGCATGAGCCTTCCCTGCAGCGATCACCTTAGTGGCGACCTGATCCTTGGCATGGAAGAGAGAAGCCGCAAGCTGAGCAACAAAAAGGAAAAAGGTTAGCCAAAATAAAAGGAGACAGCCAAATAGCAGCCAAAAGCCAAAGGCAAGCCAATTACCTTGATCAATCCCTTTTGGACCTGGTCAAAGATGCCTAGATCATTGAAGTTAGGAGGGTCAGAAGGAAGCGTAGGGAAGACAGACCCCTGTAAGTGCTCCAAGGCGCTATCGAGATTGCCGATAGGGGAGGAAGACTGCTTGGCGGGAGGACCCTTCTGCTTCTTGCTAGAGGCGGTAGCCTTCTGGGTCGCTTTCCTCTTGGACCCAGTCGAGGGAGATTCTGAGATCTTCGCCACCTCAAGAGCTTTATCCCCAGACGCCAACTTTACCTTTCTTGTCGCCTGAGCCCTTTTGAAGTCCTCCAGCACCTTAGACTCGGATCCTAACATATTTCTTGCAAGATGATGAAAGATCAATCAAGAAGCCAGCCGAAAGCAAGCAGACAACAGAAGCAAGAAACAAGGAGCAAATCTCTCACGCTGCTTTGGCTCAACGCTTCCTCACTTAAAAGGAACGTGATACTCCTTTTCTCGGCAGGGATCTCCTAAGCTTCTTCCGCCTTCTCCTTTCCCTCCTCCGACTTCTTTGTAGACGCTTCTGCAAAAACAAAGTGTCAAAAGGGTTAACAACCAAACTGGAAGCAGCAGAAACAAAAGCATCCTAAGCCTACAAGTGAATCTCCAAAGAGTAGAGAACCCTGGAGAAATCCCGACTCTCATAAATAGAAACTTTTGGGACCAATTCTTTGTGAAGGCCGCCCCTTTCCTTTCCTCCCTCTCTAGCTCCAACACCAAGGCAGCACCAGAGTGAGGGAAAAAGTAGTACCTACCTTCACCCAAGAGAACATGGGTGAAATAGTACGAGTAAAGGAGCTCATTAATGTCGAGATCCAGCCCATGGAACTCATTAAAAACTTGGACAGCAGTGAGAATCCTCCAAGACGGCGGGTTCAGCTAGGAACGGCAGATGTTGAAGTGCTCTGAGACTTTCCTCACCAAGGCAGGCATTGTACCCCTGATTCCAACCTCGAAATAGCCTTCATACATGGCTATTTCGTCTCCTGAGCATTCAGAAGCCCTTTCATCCTTCCCAGGCAACCTCAGGTGGACCCTTGCCCCAATGGAGTACTTCTGCCTCCGCTCCTCCAAAATCTCAGAATTCACATTTGAGAAAGGGCTAACCTTCATACGCTCTGGACCCGTGGCGGAGCGCAACGACAACGGATTAGCCTCAGGGATCTCCGTGTCCTCGAAAGACCCCTCAACCTCAGGAGACGGGCTAGTCCTAATCAAGCGGTTCCTACGAATGCGGGTCAGACAGAGGATGAGGCCACCAGAGAAAACTCATCGACGGAGCTGGTCATGCCTGGGTTCAAGAAAAGTTCTGATCTTGGATCTAAAGACTGGTTGGGGCAAGAAAGACCCAAAAGCTAAGGCTGATCGAAAATCCTAAAAGATTGACCCCTGGAATCTATCCTAGAAGAAGCGAAAAGAGGAAGGAAGACGACAATCTAACCTTAGAATCGCGGATCGGAAGCTTAAAAAGGATTATGGGAGCAAGAGTTTTAGCAAATAAAGGAAGAAGATGAAGCAAGAACTCCAGTAAAAGGAAGAAGATGAAGCGAAAATGCCAAAGAAAGAGGTTTAAAAGAAAGAGGAGAAATTGAAGCAAGCCACACGCGTCCAATCATTGGCGTGAATCTCGCGAGAGAGTAATGGTTATTTTCTCTCTTTTCAAATCTTCATAAATCTTTGCTAACGGCTATGAATTCTTCCCTTCACCAAGTCAAATAGCTGGATTTTTTCAAACGAAATAATCCTCCTTGAAAGCTGCAAACGGCTCACGAAAGTTCAAAATTCAAAGCCTTCGTGCCAGACGACAAAGTGCCAGACGCAACCTCCCGTCGCAATGCTCATTATCTGATAAAATTGAATCAAAAGCAAGCAAACGCTTATGAAAAGTAGAGGTTGGCAAGTCACAGCTAAAAAAAGGCCAAGAGACTATTGGCTTCCTGCCTAAGCCACTTGAAACACATATTATTCCACAGCTTCGGATCGAACCTGCGCAACAAGGGGCAAACTGTTGGGAGTAATTTAGGTCATGGGAATTACCTAGAATTAAATGGAGTGCAGCAGTAAGTCCTCAAAGCAGGGGAATGCCCAGAAGCAGGAAGCCAGACGACATCCCATAGCTGGAAGCCGGAATTCAGACGACCAAGCATAGCCAGAAGCCGGAAGCCAGCCGACCACCGCCTCTCCCCTATTTTTGCTATTTAAATTAGTAGATAATTAAATGTGTTCTAGATAAAGATGCATATATTCTACAGATAATCATGATATTTTCAATTCTTGGAGGGATAATCATGAAACACATGTATAAATACCAAGCTCAAGGGCAAAACGTGTACGCACAAAAACCCTAAGCCAAAAATCAATACAACAAGAAATTCTTTGCCATCTTTGATCTTCGAGCTTAGTTTAAACATCCTTAAACCTTTGTTAAACATTCATTGACCTCCAGCTTCCGTAGTGCTACAAAGAACGACCAAAATCACCCATAACAGTAACTACTCTTAAGATGAGAGTAACCACTTGAGGTAAGAAGAGTGGTAAAATATGGTCAAAAAATAACTCAAGTGTTTAGTGTTTTACTATAGAAGAGAACTTCAAGACCATAAGCAAGAAAAACAAAATTCAATTAGGTTCTTCTTAAATGGGATTGGCTTCAAATCTAATATGCTTCAATTTTCACAAAGAACTTCAAGAGGCCAATTCCAAGCATGAGTTTTCCAAATTTCTAGATGGTTCAAGCATTATATTACTACTAATGAAGGCATTGAATTGTAAGTATGACTAACTCTACTTACAAGACATGGTTCTTTACGTAAAATGCAACCTAAATGCTTCTAACCACATTACATATTCACATGAGTACATCTATATGAAATTCAAAACCCAATAAAAATTTTCAATATTTTTGTTTTTCACAAAACTTAGCTATGCACAATGCATATTCACAATCCATGACTCAAGGATGAAAAAGTAAAACAAAACAAATAAAAATGCTCATTAGTACTAAGCCCCTCCCTCTGACTTGACTTCACCATCCCGGTGAATTCTAAACCGTGAGAGTGACTTTAAAATAAGCAAGCAAAATCTGAAAATTGAATGGAAAACCTTTGTACACTCATATGTAAGAGTGTTGAGTGGATGACCAAAGGGTTGTAATTTAATCAAAGACATAAAGTTTCCTTAGCCTTGATTCTTGATTCGAATGGTTCTCCTTTGGTACCTAAGCTTGAGAAAAAAGGATGACTTTTAAAGAAAATCTTTTCAAGACATAAACATGGAGTATTGAAACTTAAAGTATTAAAGCTTAAAAGAGAATATGTACAAAAGGATATTCATAAGACTGCCTTTCAAGCAAGGTTGTTTAGACTTTGGGTATGAGACTATGTTTTTGGTAGGTTGGACAAGGAGGTTCTTTTGATTTCCATGGCGGATCATTTAACTAAATGGCAAGAATCCTCTTCATCAATGCATCAATCCCTTCTTTGCCTTTTTCCTTTATCTCTTTGGTCATTATGACTTTAACTTTTACAAAAGGTTTTGAGAAACCTTTGCACTTCACTTAATAATCAATTAGTCCATCAATGCACTTTGTTCGAGTTAAAGTCATGGTAGGAAAGTGAGTGGGGTTAAGAGGCACTTTCTTTTCATAAAGGTCTTTTACAGCACTTGGGATTGCACAAGAAAGTGTTGTCTTTGATTAAAATCTATTAGCATGATTAGAGTTGAGCTTTGCTTCACATCCTTAGACTTCTCATTATTGGTCTTCTCACATGAAACCATATTTTCCTTAGCTTTGGAATCACATAAGGTATCTTCTTTAACAATCTCACCAAAAGAGCAAGGTTTAATGGATTTCTCGGAATCACCATTCTTGGCAATCGGCTCTGGCTCTAGAAATTTTTCACTTTGAATTGTGTCTTGAGTAGATTCACAACCCTCTTGGTCCATCATGATCATCAAAGTGTCAATCCTCTTTCTTTTGGTTACTATATCCTTCAAAACCTTGTTGACTACCCCATTTGATCCTTAATCTTCTTGTATTTTGCTTCAACGATTTATTTCTTGAAACGTCCGAGAAATGGTAGGTTTAATTCATAGATGGGAATTTCGGTGTCGATTGGCTCTTTCTTCTTCTCCCTTCTTGGACGTTGAGAAGCTACCATCTTTGTAGTTTTCTCTTGTTGATTCAGGTTCACGTTAGGTTCCTTAGGAATTCCTCCTCTTGTTTATCCTCAAAAAGTTCTTCTTCCATAGGGATCTCTTCAAGTTGCTCCTCATCCTTTTTAGGCTTCTCCTATTGAGTCCTTGGTGGCAATTTCTTTCCGCTTCTTAATGAAATGGTTTGGCATAACTCCTTAGGATTTACTTCACACTTTCCGGGAAGTTTTCCTTCTTGAGATTCTAACATAGAAGCTTGCTCCGCTAGCTTGCATTCCATATCTTTCACATAAGAGACAAGAGATTCGTACAATTTTATTAAATCCTTGCAATATTCATTAGTCTTATGGTTGGTCATCTCAATTTTCCCAACTATTTCCCTTTTGAAATCTTCTTTCCTAAGCACAAGTGTCTTTAACATTGTATGAATCTCATCTCCCTTTGGTTGATTTTGTTCCATAGAAGGTTTTCTTCAAGCACTCTTCTTAGTGAAGATTCTTGGGAGTGATTCCTTTTGTTCCTTTCTTGAACAAAACTAAACACCTCTTTTATGTATCTAGGAGCTTTTCTAGGTTAAAATTTCTTTTTTGGATTCATCATCGCTTCTTCACAAACTTTTGGTAGTTTCTCAATCTTAGCATTCATCTCCTCATAGCGTTTATCATCCCTTCTTGAGTGTTTCACAAATCCATTATCATCATGGTAGCTTCTTGCTACATTTTTGAAAAGCTTCTCACTTGCTGGTTGTTAAGCTAGCAAAATTCTCATTACTTGTCGTGTTCATAGCGAGCCTAAATCGTCCATGTACTCCTCGGTGAAATATTTGTAGAAGGCTGCCTTTTCTGAAGCCATGATGTGGGCAACTTCTCACATAGCCACTAAGTCTCTTCCATGCTTCTTTAAATGTTTCCTCTAATCCTTGCTTGAAAGAGGTAATGTCAGTTTTAAACTTGGTAGTTCTCTTGTGAGAGTAGAATCTTTCAAGAAATCGTTCTTGCATTTTTCCCATGTGGTTATTTTCGAGCTTTTAACACTTCTCTCGCACTGAGAAGCTTTATCTTCTATGGAGACTGATGAAAGAGCAATCTTTACTAGATCCTCGGGGATTCGCTACATCCTAACCATCTTACAAAATCTCTCAAAATTGTAGAGATCGTCGGTTGGATCTTCCTCATTTAGCCCAAAATATCGCATGCTTTGAAACTAATCCATTAAAATTCGGCTTGATTTTAAAGTGACGAATGTTGTGTTGAGGAAATCTTATACCCATTCTTTTAGGATTCGTTAATAGCGTGTCAAAATCCACAATTAGCTCTTGAAGCAAACAGTTCTCTTAAAAAAGAAGCCTCTCCATCACACACTCATCATTATTCCCATTCATCATACTCATTCTTCGTTCTTCCATGCCGAAGTTCAATCTTTGCTCACTACAACCACTTTGATTCCTTGTATTCATTACGTCACAAAGAAAAATAACAAGCACAAAAGCAAAGAGATTAGTTTGATACTAAAAAATAAAAGTTTAGTAATAAAAAGAATTGAAATCTCAAAGATAAACTATACCTAACTATATTGGCTCCCCTACAACGGCGCCAAAAACTTGTTGTGCTACAAATTCGACAAGGAAGTTCTAATATTTAGAAGCATGTTTCCTAACAGTCGCACAATATCGCATGTATACGATTATGCTATTGTAGTACTTTGGGATTGAACCACAAGGAGCACGTCAAACTAGAATAGTCTAAGCTTTTAGAATTCACGATCCCTCATAATCTAAGCAAATCGAAAAGGGTTTGGGTTCCTATCAATCAACTAAGCAATTCCAAATAAAAGCAAAAATATAAACAAGATAGATAAGGCAATGCAAGAACATAAATTAAGCAAAATAAACAAGCATTAAGTAAATAGCATAAACAAAATTGAGAACAAGTAAAGTGATGGATCAAGGGTGAATGTAATTGAAGAGACAAGCAAGATGGTAATAATGGTGTTAGTTCAAGCTATTAAGAGCAATTCTATGACCAAAGACATCTATAGTGTACTCCACTCTCATGGTAGTAAACCATTTCCTAGATGATGCAATCACTCAAATCTTGCTTATTGCAATTGACAAATAATAGGAATAATTAAGAAGAAGTCCATATAGTAACTAAACTCCCTAGCAATAAACTCTCATTGCTTAGCTAAGTTTAGCATGAGTTCAGTTCCCCTAGGCATTTCATCGAACACCTCTCGAGCGTGAAATGCATAAATATCAAGATTCCTTAAAACCAAGCATGAAGACCTCCTAATCCATTAGAAACTAAAGATAAAAAATCCCTAACACCATCATTACAATCCTATCTTGCCAAATCTCAAACACCCAAGATCTATCTAAAGAGACTACTCACAAATCATAAAAGAGAAGAGAGAAGAGATGAGAAACATAAACATAATTAAATAGAAGAATTCAAGATTTACGAATAAAGGGAGACTCTTGACCTTAAAGATAAAGAGATAAACCTTAAAACATCAAAGAAAGATGTGAAAAATTGATAAGAGAAGAGTAGTTATCAAAATTTATGTTCTTGGAGCCTAAAAGGGGATATTTGTACAAGTGGGGGTGTCAAAGGGTGCCCTAAAGTGAAAAATTACAAAACGCATGCCACTATCGGTCCAACGCATGCCATTATCAACCTGTCTGGCCGATGGTGCCATGCATTGGGCAGTAAACTGCCTAACGCATGCACCTATCGGTCCAACGCATGCCACTATCGACCTACATGACCGATAGTCACATGCAGTAAGTAGGTTTTGCTCCTTCTTTGCTCCTTTGCTTCCACACTTCCCATATGTATTTAACACTTCTTCCCTTGATTCTTGCCCTCAAATCAATCTTTAAATCATCAATTTAGCTCTCCATAAATCCACTCAAAGGTTCACCTACAGATGCAAATAAATTCATGCAAGTGCAAGAAAATTCTAAACTAGACTCAATTCCTAAACTAAATGAATTTTGACACTAAAATGCATTATGTACAACCTAAATGGAATCAAAACATGGATAAAAGAAGCTTATTAATGCATAAAAATATGTACACATCAAATTCCTCTAAGAGGACATTGCAATAGTCCTTGCTTGACCCTCCTTTCTCTTTGTCTACGATCTTCCCTGTTTGGTCTGAAACTGCTCGATGTAGTTGTGAATCTATGACCTTCACATCCGAAGCTAAAACATCATGCTTAATGTTCATTTCTTAGTACATAGCTTCCATCTTCGTATTCATTTCTCCAAATATGTTGTTGAGTTCTACCTTAGTCTCATTTTGTCCTTCAACTAGCTTCTTAAGCATAGCGTGATTCTCTTCTTTCTTGGAAGGATCAACTTGTTGTTGAAGCCTTCGTAGAAACCTTGTTTTGGTTGGAATTGGTACCCTTGTTGATTAGTCTTGGGCGGGTAGACTTGATCTTGTGGGTTCTCCACATTTTTGCTTCGGTATGGTAATTTGTTGTTGTATGACTTGTATCCTTAGTTGAAGGGTTTTTGCTAGTACCCTCCTTGGGTGTAGCTCACTTCTTCTTAGTTCTCACCGTCTTGATCTCCATCGCATTCAGTTTCAACAAAGTGAACCCTCCTTTTTGTTTTGAGAATGAGCTTACCAAGTATGTCATTAAGCTCTTTGATCTTGAAATATTTTTATTTTGTACTTTTAATTGTTCTATCATAATCATATCCATCACAATGGTCGCTTCGGGCCAAATTCTCAATAAAATTCTCTCCTCGTTCGGCGGAGAGACTAGCAAAACTTCCCATTGAAGCGGTGTTCAAAGCTAGACATAACTTCTCATGGATCCCTCTATGGAAAATTTGAAGCAAGTTGCCTTTAGTGATCGCATGATGGGGGCAACTCCTAATGTATCCATTGAAGTGGTCCCAAGTTTCATATAGTGATTCTCTACTCCTTGCTTGAAAGTAGAGATCTCATTCCTTATCTTTGATGTTCTTTGTTGTGAGAAGAATTTTTCCAATATCCTTTTCTTGCATTCATCCCAAGTTGTGATAAAAGATGTGATGCGTGTCAAGTTTCACCTAAAAAACGGCACTACAGCTGCAAGTGCACATAGTAGTTGTAGTACTTCAGGTATCGATCCACAAAGATGAGTAGTACACTAAGGATCTATAGACTTTCAAACTAGCTAGGAAGAAACAAAGGTGGTTTTGTTTTTGGTTTAAATGAAATAATAAAACAAAACAGAATGTAAAAGGGAAGAAAGATCAATGAAAGATAAACGTTAGACAAATAGAAAATCATAGAGAACGTAAGCTAGCATGCAAGGGTTCTATTTTTGGGTACTCTTTAGTTTAGGTATAGAACACAAACCAGTAGTATATCCTCTCCATTTTCGGGGTTGTGGGTTCTATACTAAAGAAAACCAAAGAATATCGTCTTTTGGACACCCCTGTAGAAGACAAGTATGCATTAATTATCTGTGTATGAATAATTGTTCACAATTCTAGATCGATCAACTTTTGTTGCCTAAATAGAATTGCTTACCAAATACTAGTTCCAGTAGTAATATAAGCTTTTGGAATGCAAAATACTTCAAATCTACTTACAAACTGGCTATAGAGAGCAAATAGCAATCCACACAAGAAAAGGTGATAACGTATATGATAAACCCTAATTGATATGAATCCCCAAGAAAATGTGATCATGAACTCGTGACAACCCACTGTCTAACTAGAAAACTACTCAGTATTTAACATGTAAAACACGTAGCAAACAAGAGAAGAAATCATGATATCAATCAGAGATAAGAGAAGAAAGATAAAGCCGATTTATTGATGAAACGATGAAAGAATTGAGAAGTCTTTGAGATGAGAATGGCACGACCCCAAGAGACACGTCCATCCTCTTCAAGCTTCTAATCAAACCTGAAAAATGCGATTCTACGAAATCCAAAGCTAAAAAAAGTATAAAGAAGTTTTGTCCAATCTTAGGTCAATTACGTTAAAATCGGGCCTTAAGACCTTTCAACTTGGGCATCTTGTGGAAGAGTTTTTGACTTTAGTTCTTCGGCTTGGAAATGCCTGAAGGACATATAATTTTGTTGTTGTCTTAATTGAGACCAATGTCGTGATCCTTTAGTTCTTGCCTTCCTACGCGTTCTTCATCTACGAGCCAGCAGGACCAGTCTTCAGTAGATTTAGTATAACTCTTGATCTATTGCTCTAAATAATATGAAAAAACTTCCATATGAGAGCTAACTAAATTATCTAGCTTCTGTACAAATGTTATTAAATTAAATTGATGTCAAGGCCTTCGTCTTGGAAGATCTTTCTGATGCTCAGAAACTGTCCATAAACTATCTTTTTCTCCAATTAGGTCCATATTGCTCCAAAGTACATAGTTTGACCCGAAAGAACTCAAAACATTACAAATAAAGGAATAATACCTTCTCATGCATAAATTTCCTTAAAAAAACTAAGAAAAATACGAAAATCAATAGGAAAAGTAGTAGAATATTTGTGTTATCAAGATGTCACAACACTCTTCTCCCATTGTGAGACTTTGTCTACTAAAGAGAATGGAAACAAAGTCAATTTGATCACATTCTCTACCACTCCATTTTTCTTCATCGTTTCACACATCTCAAAGTTGTTAAAATGCTCAAGAGGATTTTGCAATGCTCGACCGAAGAAACGAGTATTTTGTACCATATATATCGAGCTAAACTTGATTTCAAAGTTGTTGTTGCAGATTGGTGGAGGTCTTATCCCCATTATTTGGCCATTATTGAATTGCTCATGGCATTCTCCAATACTTGCTTGTTCTCTAGGTGGGTGGATTGGGCAGTTAGGTCGTTCCTCATGACCATCGAATGCTCCTTGGTGTGGAGGGTCTGCTTATTGTTGATTCTCCACAGGTGGAGGATTCTCTTCTTCTATTTCTTGATTCATTCCCTATCTATGTAGATGGGCTTGTCTTTCTCTAGCTCTTCTTTGTCTTGAGTTTTGTCTTTTGATGTGAGTTGGATCAATGTCAAGAACTCTTGTATTTTTTTCACTTCTAAACCTTGTTATCATGTACCTTCAAAATCAAATAAAAATCAATAAAAGAAAGTTAGAACTTTGGTGAAATAAGAAAAAAGTAAATCTTAGTCCTTATCTAGAAATCAAGATTATGATGTTGCTTGAGCCTCCCCATAGAAGGACACCTCAGCATTTTGAAGCTCTAAAAAACAGACACCTCATCAAAAATATTATAACCAGTAACCAATCAATATATTATACCGTATATTTTTTAACTTTCTCAATTTTACTTTCTCTAAACCCTAACATTTCATTCGTGTCTTTGAAAGCTGACAAAAATGGAGAATCTGGTGTCAAGAATCTTTGGCTTCGGGTCTCGATGGTCGGAAGTGCCGACTCAATTACTTCTACGAGTCGTCGATGGGTGAGTACATGGTGAAAGCTCACCGAATTCGTATGGCTCATAGGCTAATTGTCCATTATCACCCCCACCGTCGCTTGGAAATATGTCACCATCACCTCGCTGAAGCCTCCAATTTTCCCCTCTCCAAATCTAAACAGGTACGATTTGTTTGCATTTGCTTTATCCTTTGTTTTGATATTTCTTCTTCTGTCTCCTTTCTTCTCCTAATATTTCTAGGTTTTGTGAGCTCGATGCGATGGTTTAAACTGAGATAATAAATTCAATTGTATCTATCGCCTAATCACATTAGAGGGTGTGCAATTTCATTGTATTCATGATACCGAATATGTGTTTTCTTCCCTTTAACTTTTTTTTGGATTACTAAAGCAGTAGACCCTTGACCTTTTTACCATTTTCGTAATGTTAATGATATCAGAGTATCATTTTTGTCTCTCTCTATCATCGATGATCTCAGTTCAATATTTGAAGGTACGATAATTTCTGACGTTTATTGATACGATCCAGAATGTTTACGTGCGCAAGAAGAAGAAGCAGAGTGAAGCTACGCAGAAGCAGAGTGGTGAGAACAGAGAGGGTCAACGTGCGTTTTGACTATCAAGATAAGACTCTCAGTGACAGCTAGAGGCTTTGGATGGGAAGCCGACTTGACCTATTACTATAAATAACGCATCTGATTGTATTTCCTTTTGGATGCTTATACTTGTTTTCTGCTTTCTCTAGAGGTGATGTACCTTAGGGATGATCAATTTTGATAAATGTAGAGAGGGATGTTTAGGAGCTAGGTAGTGAAGATCTATCGTCCTAATGCCTCTTTATAAACAAGTTATCGAGTACTCAATAATATAAAAATACATTTCTCTTGTTTCTGTTCTTGTTAAGCCTTGTTTTACAATCACAAACTTAACAAATTGGTGCGTGATCGGATCGTATTTATCATGGGTTCTACTTCATATTCAATGTTATCAGCTGCTGATTTTCATGGATCGGTAATGGAGTTATCTAACGAGATCAAATCGATCCAGGTGGGTCAGGATCAACTTTCTAAAACATGTCGTGAGCTAGATTGGAAGATATTGAAGTCATCTTCTTCGTTGGATCTTCATTTGGAATCTATGGAGAAAAGATTGGAGAAGAATATGGCGAGTATTACGTATACTCTACAACATATTGAGAACGTCCTTTATCGCGATAAAGGTAAAGGGAAAGAGGTCTCTGATTCTGTTGAACCTCGTGACTATCCTTCGGTGGTGATGAATAGAACTGGTTGTAATGGGTTTGATGATGATGGGTTGCACTTGACATGCTCAGGTTTTCACCCGAGATAACACTACAAGCGTACAGATGTACGTTGTAGTGGTTCGGGATTGAATCCACAGAGACCAAAGAGTAGAACGAAGATATATCAGATCACACAGCAGGCTAAGGCTAAAAAGATTGCTTTAGAGATGATGCAAATATCGAAAGAAAGTGAGCAAAGAAAGCTGGCAGCAAGAAAAGGTTGTAAACAATTCAAAGAAGTGTTGGGCATCGGGTA
>OVAN01011630.1:547-14513 GCA_900406275.1 Anastatica hierochuntica | reverse complement strand
TAAAGAAAATGTATTTTTACATTTTATTAAAATAAATCATATACTATTTATTTATTTATTTATTTATTTATTTTATTTTTTTGCCAAATCATATACTATTTATATAAAATATTTTTTATATTATATAACAATATAATAACGATAAATACAATCTATCATAGATTAATGTTATTTTTTATAAACCTTTTACAATCTAATTGGTAAAATAAAAAATCTTAAAATTACAATCTAAGATTAAGATTTTTATCAATTGCATGATCAATTCGGTAATAATGATTATTTACTATTTCTAATTTTGAATTGTAAGAAGGGTGTTTGGCTATAGAAATTAAATTGATCATGGTTTAGTAGTCTTAAATGTGTCGATTAAAATAATTCAAAAATAAAAAGAAAATTGATAATCTCAACAACAAATCAAATTATAACGATTAATTCTAGAATGGATGTATGAGTGACATGTGAACAGAATCACTAAATAGACTTCTCTTTTAATATATAAGGAGGATATTTCTCTAAAAACATATGTTGGAAGCATGTATAGGTACCAGGCCATCGTACGGATGTATAGGCCTTCATCAAGTGTTCAGTCTCATCAAAACGAGATTAAGATGGAGTGTCGGAGACGGTGAGAGTATTAAAGCCTAGTATGATAGTTGGCTTCCACCCAATCCACGAGGCCTACTAGAAAAAGGAGATTAATTTATTTCAAACGAGGTAAATGCTTCAGAGCTTCTATTTCCTATTACCAATAGGTGGAATCATGAAAGCCTAGAACAAATGGTACATCTTGAGATCATATATGTAAATGACGAACTTGCCTTTTTAAGAGGGCAGATAATATATAATATATGGTCCAATACAAAGAATGCAGATTACTCTGTAAAATGAGGGTATCATCTCAGTCATAGTCTTCTAAATCATGTCCCTTAGAACACAGAAATCGATTACAATAACAACTGGAAGTTGCATGTTCCACCAAAGATTAAACATTTTTAGTGGAGAATTCTAAATAACGGAGTACTAGTTAGAATAGTCATGTGGCATAGAGGAATTAAGATAAATCAAGTTTGTTCAATGTGTGGAGATATCAGCGAAATTATTTGACATTTATTCTTTCAGTGTAGGGTATCCAAAGAGATATAGACCCTTGCTCCACTAGACGATGAAAGAGTATGTCAAACAAGCAATAATACCCTTTAAGGTAATGTCTCATGGATCCTTTCAACAAAACGCTCACAACAAGGCCAATTACATAACTTGCAAGCCTTTATATGCAGGAGGATATGAAAAATGAGAAACAGTCTGGTCTTCCAAATTGAGATGCTATCAATTCGGATGTTATAAGTAAGTCTTTGTTGGATATGCAGACTTGGAATGAGACCAACAAGAAGGAATAAGAAGCTGTAGCCCAGCTGACTGGTTAGGACTCTAAACCAATTTGTCAAATGTAAGCTCTTGTCACTTTTGCTAGGTTGATGTTTCTTGGGAATCTGATTCTACTAGAGCTGACATTGGATGGCTTCTTAAAAGGTTGGATGGTCCAGTGGTTGTACATGGATTATCCTCCACAAAACCAATCAATACAGCATTGGAGGCAAAAATAGTAGCACTTAGAGAAGCTGTTTTGCAGGATAAAAGGCTTGGATACAAACATGTTATATTTAAAGCAGATAATAAGCAACTATAGACTTTGATGAGGAAAAATACAGGTTCATGTTCTTTACTGCAAGAGCAGCTTAATGGCCTACCTACATTGACAAAAAGATATAACACAACTGGCAAATCCAACCTGGAATTACAGCTTTGCATGGATATAAAGGTCAGAGAATGAAACGGTTGATGCTTTGGCTAAGCATGCAAGGCAAACAGCAAGTAATTGCAGAATAACGTGGCTGTAATAGTGTCGTTGTAATTTTAAACCTGTACAACTTACACAGCTAATGAAATGTTGTTGAGAAAAGAAAAAGATAGATTCTAGTCATATCAGAGACAATTAGCTACTGTAGCAGTTTTTCTCATTCTCCCCTTTACGAGTGTTTCCTCTGATGTGGTTGAGAAATTGTCATTTAATGTAAGCAACTGTACATCCGTGGTTCATAGGATTTGCCAGCTCATACCTTGAGACACGAGCGTGCTTGCTTAACCTCTCAAGCACCAGCTCCTTTATAACTCCCGTCCCCATTCCGTGAATGATATAGAGAATGGAACGTGAGTCTCTTCCAGAGATGGCCATGTCTAGCTGCTGAATTGCTTCTTCCACTCGCATTCCTCTTAGATCCAATGTGTTATTTGATGTCTGAATCCGCACTGGTTCGCTCTGTGTCTGCAACACACTGCCTAGCTCTTTCATGTTTATCTGTGCAAGTACCATAAAGGATACTCAAATTAAAATATTACACTTTTAAAGAAGATTTTTTTTTCACGTTACAGGGTGATTTGAGCTCCTTTAGGAATATAAAATGTTATAAACTCTCAAATTTATTACGTTTGGTATGCCTCATCTCTATTTCGCAATTTTCTTCAAGCTAGGCGTATTCAGCAGATTGTGGTACTAGGCTAGTATTTATTAAGACATACCAATATGGTTAGGTTTTGTCATAACCAGATACTGAAAGGATGAGACCTGAAAAGACCTAAATCAGAAAATGATGTATACCTGTCTCTTTGAATACAGAGTACGGTTGGGTATTTCACTAGATCTACTATGAGGAAGGGGCTTTATGTCCTTTCTCTTTATGCGTATCCTTATCTTACCGTGCTGAACTAGAACTGTCTCATCATCTCCAGGCTCTTCAACCACGGTACCTAACTTACCTCCCAGCCCAGTAACAATAACCTTTTCACCTGTTTGTGGCATGTAGTCACTATATGCTTCTTCTGTTGATACGAGATTGTTAGGACAGCAAGCTTCAATAATCCCTGCAACTTCCTCCTCGGTTTCCAGAATTAAGGAATTGTATTGATCAGCATGAGCAATTTCTAGGTGACTTTCGAATTCGGCCACAAGTTTCCGTATCTTTGACTTAGCAGAGTTTAGATCTTCTTGTACCTTTTCAGTTTCTTTCTTCAGAAGACCCCTCTTACGTTTCTCAAGATCATGTGATTCTTGCTCAAGCTTCAAGATAACAAAGAGGAGAAAAATCATAATCAGAAACAGATATACAAGAGATGAATAGAATAAAAAACAGACATACCAGAGATAGTTAGATAGAATTCGAGAGGAAGAGCAATAACCATCTAATTTGTTCAAACCACCTAAAACTAAAAGTTCTAAATTTCATTTACTAGTATAGAATTGATATTTTGATTAGTTACAAATACTATCCGAATCCGACCCTTACCCCCTATTACCCAACCCATTACCCGTAACGCACACCCCTACCCCTGGTCAAGGTAATGTCCTAATGAGTGAAATGATTGCGTGGATAATTCGGACCGGGTATAGAGCGGATCTGGTTACTCAATCCAAAATCCTAACCAAGGGTATCAAACAACAGGGATTCAGCAGATCAAGGAAAAAGGAATTCTCAGAAAATTTTAAATAACTACCACACGTCTATGGACACACATGCAAAAACAAAAGCGGGAAGAAGCAATACCTCGAAGAAAAGACTCATTAAGTCTCTATGAAAACCTGCGGCCTTGGTTGCCTGAAGTTTTAGCTTATTTCTTTCTTCCACAAGGGACTGAACGAGCGACCCTTTCCGCTCAACTTCTTTCTCTGGGTTTAATTTCTCCATCCATTTATGTGCATGTTCTAATATTGTTCCATTGAAACCAATTGACTTCGCCACTCTCAATGCATTTGATTCACCCGTACTCCCCCAGAGTACTCGGAATGTTGGCTGCAAAGTTTCCATGGAGAACTCCATTGCAGCATTTTGGAATTGAGTCTCATTATCCTTCAAGCGACTTAAGTCACCATAATGTGTGGATACAACACACAAATTAACACGATTTTTCATGTATTGTAAGATACTGGTAGCAAGTGCAACCCCTTCTGCAGGATCAGTTCCACTGCAGATTTCGTCTAGTAGAACAAGCGATTTTTCTGAAGCAATATCAAGTATCTGACATATCCGCGAAACGTGGCCGCTGAAGGTTGAAAGACTTTGCTCCAAAGACTACATATAGAAGATTTTAAAATAAAAACAATGACCAGAGAAGCTTTGCCAGAAATCAAGCAGGATTCTCAGGAAAAGAAATCAAGCAGAAATTTAGAACCATAGGTGGACACGATAAAAAAAAAGTAATATAGAACTTTTAGAATTGTTCATAACAAAAATAATTGCATGTAAACCAAGACAAGAAAAGGCATTAGTAGCTGCAATATATTGCTAGGAATTTACAAAGTAATACCTGGGGATCCCCAATGTCAGCCAGAATAAGATCAAACCAAGGCAATCTTGGGCAATTCTTAGCAGGCAAATACAACCCCGACTTTGACATAATAGATATTAATCCCAATGTCTTTAATAAGGCGGTCTTTCCTCCTGTGTTTGGACCCGAGATGACGACTACTTTGCTTCTGCTCTCAATTTTAATGTCTATTGGCACAGGGAAAGTGTTTCCCTCTTGTGGGCTGCCTAATACAGATCCAAGAAGTAGTGGGTGCTGCACAGAATCAATGTCTAGAGCTGAAGATTTATGGTCGTCCTCACCCAAGTCCAGTGTTTTAGTGTGTTCTGAAGTAAATTTGGGATAGACACCATTCATCCATTTTGCATGTGATGCTCTTGCAAAAGCAATATCAAGTTGTAGTATTCTATTCAACAAATGCAATATGCCACTCTGCGCCTCCGACACTTCAGAAGTTAAGATGCTCAGAATGGCCATTTCCTCAGCTTTCTCGGAGGCAGCATGCCTCACTTCCATGTTATTAAGCTCTACTACCTCTTTTGGTTCTATAAAGCATGTTGCCCTTGAGCTACTAACACTTAAAACGACACCACCTGGGAGTAAGTTTTTATGTGTAGCCCTAATAGCTACGCACATCCTCGACCTGCGCTGTGTTATCAAGGGCTTGTCAATTCCTCCAGCCTGAAAAATTCTAGTTGACACTTGCTTCAAAAGAGAATCCAAATTCTCCAAGTTTCTCCTGCGTTCAGATCTTATGATCTCCAGATCTTCACTAGCTCTATCAAGAATAATAGACATGTTGCAGTCGATACAGAAACCAATCTCCTGCTCCAATGAATCATTGAAATCACAAGCCTCAAGTATCTCTACAAGAGGGGTAACCCTACAGCATGAGACGAGTAAAAAAGCTAGAGCCAATGAACAAATTCTCTGCATATCTATTCATACCAAAGCAATAAGAACATTGGATAAATTACACAAGGAACTGTGGACAATCTAATACACAATTTCAAAAGACTGAGGATAATACCGCTTATCCCTTTTGGCTGCACTGCTTAGTTTTTTAAACACTGATGTAGCCGCCATTAACGTGCTTCGTACGGCGCAGAGCTCTCTAACGGTAAGCAATTGACCAGCCATAGCACGCTCCACGATGTCAGATAAGTCGGAGACCCCAGAAAGACCCAAGCGCCGCGACTCCATTGTCTCCATAGCTGCCAACGCAGCCGCCGTCTCGTCAAGAAGGTTCCTGCTCTCTTCCACAGAATTCCCCACCGGAATCTCTGCGTTTTTGGTGGAAGACACGCCCATAGTTGTGGATGCGAAAGGGGAGAGCTGATTGCAGAGGGCGCGCCATTCTAAGACCTCAAGAGTTTGGTTCTCGATTGACTGTGACTCGTCCCACGAGATCGCGCCTAAACCAGAGGGAGAGGCGACGCGTATAGCCGTCGGAGAGTTGGCGCGTAGAATGGACGGCACGGCCGCGCCTAAGGACCTGGGGTGAATAGCCGTCGTCGGTATGAGTAAATGGAGGGAAAGGGTGTTCATGCCTCTCTCCAAGAATTATCCATTAGCTTTGTTACTTTTATGAGAAAACAAAGAAAAGCAATTACTTTTATTTCTTTTGTTTATCAAACACAAAAACAATTATCTATTGCACAATCTAAAATCATGTATCAACAATACAAAATTTGGAATTTACGTTTCAAGCCATATAAGGCCATCTTTATCCCCGTAACTTAGGAGGTATCTTAAGGAGGTGGGTGTGAGACATTTGCTCAATTTACTTAACTGTTTTTGCGTTCCATTCGATTTCTAGACAAGTCTTTTCGTTTTAGTTAAGTCATTCATCAATAAAACATAACTTAACTTCATACTTAGGATAGATTCGAGGTTTTCAATACATGATCAGTTTGCTATAAGCTACTACAGTTTGCTATAAGCTATTACATGCATTGAAACCTTCTACCCTTAAACATAAAATCCATCCATCCTTCGCTTCTAGTCATGGTCCACGTGCTGCTCAAACAGTTGAGCCATCTTGGCCTAAATCAGTACCTGCATTCACACAGAATGCATCAGCAAAGAATTGCTGAGTGAGATCGGCCATCTCGTCTCATCAGCCATGCATAGAATTAACCTGTCTTATTAATCAGTTCATTCATCCAATTAATTCAGTCATCATTCCAGAATTAGTATCAGTTCTAGTTTTATTCAGTAAATCCGGCCTTTTGGCCTTAGCAGTGAACAGTGAATTCGGCCAACGGCCTATATTAACAGTAAACTCGGCCAACGACCTATATTAACAGTAAACTCGGCCATCGGCCATTTGAACAGTGTTTTCTCGGCCATCGACCATCAATCAATCAATCACGGCCCTTCGGCCTTCACAGTAAACTATGAAAGGCTACAGTCACGAACTCACCTTTGCCTTAGAGTCGATTTGATCAGTTCCGATGGTTCAGACGGTCTCGACAGTCAGTTCCGCAGTCAATCTCTCGGTTCAGTCACTCGGCCTAGTCAGTTCGTCTCTCTCCAGTCAAATGCCTTAGAATCGCACTCTGTTTCTTTCTGAGTTCTTTTTCGTGAGAATGATGATAACTGACGAGTTTTTCTTTTAATCAATCAAAACTCAGCGTTTTGGCCTAAGAGAAACCGCCCATAACTGCCCAGACGCGTCCATTGAATCCAATAACCGTTCCCGCCTATTTTACTTAGGAAAAATATCATTTCCGCGAGAAAAACCGCCAAGTAACCGTTCCCGCCAATTCCTTGGGCGAAAATTGGCTAAGTCCCAACGAGCTTCCCAGTCTGGATCCGACAGGAATAACTGCCTTGTCTGATCCAGACAGTCCTTGTCTGAGTCCGACCATCCTTGTCTGATCCGACCAGTCCAGCTGCTAAGTCCGTACCAACTTAGCTCAGTCCAGCTCAACTGCCCAGCTCAGCTCAACAGTCCACTTCAGTCAGCTCATCTGAACTGTTCCAGCTTAGTCCAACGGATTCTCTTCCTTAGGCTCATTTTAACTCAACTGGACCAGTCCATCCGGCTCAATTCAGTTCGGTTTCCGCATCAGATCATGTTCCCTTAAACTCGTTTTTAATTTGACCGGATCCCACACTTGACCAAGCCATCTGATCTTCTCCATGATCTTGGCTAAGTCCACATTCAGATTCCCCTTGACTGATTCATTCCGATCAAACGATCCTTGGTTCGATCCAATCTTTCCCTTTGATCTCAAAACCGTACAAGTAACTCATGGACCAACCATGATCGAGTGGGTATGCTTAGCCATGATCCATCCACGGCCAAGTCCAGGAGTTCCATACAATCCAACTATACCCACCCCCTTATATAGCATAACAGCCATTTTATGGACTGTCACCAGTATACATTACTGGTGTTTGAGGAGTCACTTAACCACTCCTGGTCCAGTTTTCCAACACTTAGTCGAATTTTCCAAGTCTTTCCTTCCATCCTTATGCATCTTTATGCATCCTTTCATAGACTAAGTCCTTTTCCAACGAAGTCTTCCCTTTTTGTAAACTAACCTCTTAGCTTTTGATCAATTATGGACTTAAGTGTTCGGATTTTCGAACACGGGTGTTACAGTGGGCCCTATTTTTTTAAAAAAATCATATCTTTAAGTGCTCAAATAAGAACCGGTTTTGGTGTGTTGCTTACACTGTTCGCGGGACCCACTGACACGTGGCGGTTCGCAATTGGTTTACTTTTTAATTATTTTTTTTAAATCAGAAAAAAAATAAAAAATAAGAAACGCAAGTGGCGTTTCTCCGATAATGATGCTCTAATAGTGCTAAAATATAGCCCATGTAATTTAAATTTCATGACCAAACTATTGTTTTGTGCTGATTGTTCATACATAAACTATAACAAAGTTGGCGGAAAAAAAACTATAACAAAGTTAAACTGAATAACTTCGAACGGTTTCTCTCTCGAAAAGGGACGATCAAAAATACAATCTTACTTGGTCTCTGTAACTTCTTTGCGGCGACTCTGGCCGTCGTTTTTGGTCTGTTTTTTTTCTTCTTTATGGTTTTAGTTATGTCATAGTTTATGTTGTGTGAATAAATAAGTATGATTTCGTTGAAATCGTTGTTGTTGATTTGTGATCGAATCAAACGACGTGTTTTCTCGTCACACCGTCTCTCATCGTCTTGTCGTCATCGAGTGTTATCGTCGTCATGGGCCAAATTTTTTCCGTTTATCTATTGGTTCATAGGGCGGTTACCGGGTTTGAGTCGGATCTTTGACGAGTCCATTTTCTCCTTAATCGGTGAGTCTATTAACTCCATAATTGTTGAGTGTGATCAAAACAAATCTTTTCAGTTTTGCATCGTCGGCGTGTTTCTGTGGCTTGTTTGGCACGACGGTTTGTTCCCTCCGGAGAACTATTCGAGAGGATTACGAGTACTATGGAACAAAAAAAGAAATCTTAAACCGCCTTGGTCGTGGGGAAGATCGCAGACGTCACGTTCGTTTGACAATATGACATGGACGATGGAAACTTCATTACTGAGAGATGTGTTTCGTCTTTATTTAGTGTACACTACTGTGAACACAACCCTGATTTCTTTGTTCATCATGAACATGGATTTAGTAAATCAAATATTATACTACGTCCGGATGACCGCAAAGGGAAAAAGAGTTTGTTTATGTGAAGACATGGATTGGAAGACGATGGAGTTAGGTGTTTATGGATGTCAATGTGGGGAATTATTATGGATACGAACTACAACAAAACATGTTATCTTTCGGTGCGGAAGTGTATGGGATGGGCAGCGATGTAACAGATGATCGTGCCTAATGATTTGTTAAGTGATAAAAGGCGTTGGATCATAATAAATGACAGTCAAACACAAGATCATATAAGACCGAAAACAAAAATGGATAAAGTTAGCGAATCAGTCAATCCTGCAAAAGAGTTAGTAAGCATCGTGTTATTACTTTTTTGTTATCACTTTTCTGTTATCATGTTCTGCTTAAAAATGTATTTGTTTATGTGTGATAAAAAAAAAATGTATTTGTTTATGTTTCAACTCTTGTAATATGTTAAACCTTCTTTGATATTAATAAAGATAAGACGTGAAAAAAAACTATAACAAAGTTAACTAGAGTTCGGATCGGTTTGTATTTGGGTATAGCTATTTAGAACAAAAATAAATTGGACTCAATTTTTGTTTAATTTGTATTTTTTTAAAATACCTAAAAATATATGAAAATACCGGAAACTTAATTGAGAATATTAAAACATCCAAAATACTCAATAATACTCAAAAATATATAAACCATAATTTTATGTATTAATATTAATTATATTTAAATTTAAAATAACTCAATAAAACCAAATTTAAATTATAAATCCCTATAATTAATTATTTTAAAGGTATTACATGTTATTCATATTTTTGAACATTTTGGGTTTTTTGGTTTACTATTTTCGAATATTTATGAGTGTTTTCGAGTGGTTTGGTTATTTTCACGTATGTTATGATAACATTGGGCATTTCTAAGTATTTTGGGTACAAAATAATATAACTGAACAAAATAAAAGACATTTTTATGTCTGTATATCTCAACCGATCCAAATTACGATGGAATTGAACCGCCTGACCTAAAAACAATAAATATACAAATGAGACTAAAAACTGTGACTTAAAAACTCGAAACTCCAAAAGATAGAGTTGAACATGAATGTTCAAGTTTAGTGGCAGGCACGTAATGACCCTCAATAATAATTAAGATATTGACCGATTAGTGAACGAAGAAGGATAATAACCGAGAAGACAAACCAAAGAAGGTTTTGATGAGCGATTTACATATTGAAGGTTGAATAAGTATGGGTAAAGCTCTTGAACGGCTCTGGTAGAAGAGAATTGTGCGGGAATCGAATGGTCGAGATGAGCATTATCGGTAAATGCCTTAGTCACTGAGAAGATCAAGAATGGAATCAAAAATATCGGGAATGAAGAAACCAAGTCCATAGGACTTAGCCGTGTAACTATGGTCGGAACACAAGTGAAATTGGCTAAGGAATTAATTTCTTAAGTCGGTTTAAAAGGGCTTAAGGAATGTTACTATAGAATATCCGCAATAGTTTCCGAGTGACTGGTCGGATAGTGTGAAATGGAAGTTGAGTATCAATTTAGCTGCTTGAGAAGAAGCTTAAACTTTAAAATTGGAATTTGGAGGAAGTAAATGTACGGGAAGGTTCCTCGGGATATTTCGTGAATCGGAAATATCATCGTTTTTGCTTAAAATTCTCTAGACGGTGAGAAAATTTATCGGAAAATTATTCTTAAGCCATAAGGACAAATGGTTTTGAGAATAATTTATAAATATTTTTGGGAAGAGAAAATAATATTTTGGTTGCAGAAATGATTTTTCTGGCGGTCCGAATAATTTTTAGCATAATCGGATCCTAACGGAAATAGTTCGAAGACGTTTAGATAAGCATTGTTCGAAAGCAAGTAGACAAGTAGGTGGGCGGCACATTCTTCACGTACATGGAAAAGGTGAGTCCCGTCCACCCTCTCCTCTTCCATTGGTGGATTTGGACGGTCTCCACCTCTTCCCGTTTTCTCCTCCCTTAGTCTTCTACGTATGTCCCTCCCATCTTATATAAATGTCACCATCCTTTAGTTTCCTCACACCACATTCCCTTCAAATAATAGAAAACCAAGAAGTAGAGAAAGAAAAATCAAAAGGTAATCCTTTAAGAGTAGTTTTTTCTTTGATTAAATTTTTTGTATAGTTCTAGATTGGGATTTCGGCTCCGACTAAGGGAACGTTGAAAATTTTATTTTTCAATTTAATTGTAACGGTTATGAGATCCGAAACTATGCCAAAATTTTTGTAGGAGCCGAACCAACTCAGAATCATATCCAACCGCCTAATACAAGACCTGAGGTGAGTCTCGGGTATAAGATCGATAGTTAGGTGCGAATAGTGACTGCAAAAAAAGAGTAATGTCTGGAATCATAGTATCCGGAAATTGATAAATAAATGGTGCGGACATAAATAAATGCTTAACGAGAATAATATGATGGCATGATGGATATGTGATGTGTGTTGCATGATGATTGATGGTATGATAATGATGTTGATTATGGGTTGCAAATTGTTGTGAGAGATATTGGGCTATATCGTTCGGCCTCGGCTCGGAGGGTATAACATATATATGATGCATGGTTGTGATTGAGTTATACCGTTCGGACTCTGCCTCGAAAAGTATAACATGTTTGTGCTGGTGTAATGTTTACGTGCAGGTATCGTAATGGGTTCATTTGTTAAGGAACCCATAAGGGATGAAATGGTTCACTGGGTATGTGACCATGTCATGGTTCATGGGGTAGGTGACCATGGAGGGGTTCACCAGGTAGATGACCCAAGGGTTTACGGACTCTCCTTCGCGAGTGATCTATGAAGTTCCGACATTCGGGTAAAATTTCGGGAGAGTAACTAGTATCCTCTTTCTTGTGATCTGGATGGGACTTGTTTCCTAGAAAGACGCTAGGCATTGGCCGAGATGATCACCTGCATGCGTGCTATACGATGGGGTAGGAGTGATTATTTGAATCGTCGGGCCGTTAAGATTTTGTCTCTTCGGTTTGAGGTTCGTAATCACATAGAGGAACTACTAGCGGGAAGGGGCAAGCCACACCAATGTTTGAAATCTCACACTTAGGAAGGGTGAATATGTGGAAGTTCAAAAGTTCACCAGTTCAGAAGCGCATATTATTTGATTGTTTATTTACCGGTTACATGTATTATTGATTGCCTCGTTACTTGATTTTATGATTGATGCATATTGGGATAAATTATTTATTTAGTAGGAAATCCGTCTCACTCAGCAAATTAGTTGCTCATGAGACTTTTTGTTTTGCAAGTAAGATCGATTAGAGACTCAATTTCTGGATCTAACTCAAGGGAAATGGAACGTTCGAGAATATGAGGTCGAATTCACACGACTTAGGAGATACGCTCCTTATGGGCCAGGAAAGGAAGGTGCTATAATTGGAATTTTTTAAGGGGTCTACGACCAGATCTACGGAGCCGACTACAAGTTCATGAAGTTTAATAATTTGTATGAATTGGTGGAGCGAGCTGTGAATGTTTAAGAGGCGATAGTTGCAAAACAATTAATGGTGGGACCAACTATACAACAAGAGCAACAAATTTTACAAGAAATGCAAGAAAACTTTGACAACAGTTGAGTAAGGGATGAGGTCGAAAGAGAAATCATGGTGAACAAGCAAGTGCATTCCAGAATGGTCTACTTAGTTGCTACAATTGTGGTCAATCCGAGAAGGAGGGGGCACACGCGATTTCTTTCACGCTAATCACAGATTAATCATAAACACTGACGAACAGAACAATCAACCAACTCATGAAAGCGACAACGCCGGCGACACCGTTGAAATCACTCCGACGACGAACATCACCGCGATCAACGCTGATCCAAACATCGCGGCGTTCGAGGAGATCAAAAACATGTTCTCGACTCTCGAAAAGAAGTCGGCAGAACGTGATGAACTCACCAACTCTCTCGCAAAACAGGTCGAGGCCTTAACTGCGAGGACCAAAAAAATCCTTCCGCGTGGAGCGACCAGACTCCGCGGAAGATGACTTAACTTCGCTACTCCGCCTGGAGAACTCCACGACGCGCAGGAGAAATCATCGGAACAGAATCCCGGTGAAATCACACCTGTCGCGACCCGGACTGTCGCGAATGACCTCCCATCTCTTGAAAAAGAAACGGAGGAACACGAGGCTGAGCGAATCGACCTAGACTTCAGCGACCACACCGATCCTACGGATGAGGCTGCTGATGTTCACCCGAGAAGGGTCAAGGGTCGAGAAGCTCGCCGCAATTCTGAGCTCAACGAACCCATGACAGAGGAGGAGGAAAACCTCCTCTGGGTCGAGCAGCAAGAGGAGGCTGAACAGCAGACTAGAGTCGCTAACAGAACGCGCATGCCTTCTCCCAAACGGCTAATCACGATCTCGATGATCTTCGCGATTACATCAAAAAAACTGCGGCAGAAGTGAAAGCCGTGAAGTCGCAGATCCATCACGCAACCAGCGTTGCGCCGAAGATCGATCCNGCGCCAGAGATCGATCGACTCCTCGACGAGGCTCGAAAGACTTCTTTCACTGCTCGCATTACAAACGCGAGGATCTCAGATCCGGGAAAGGTGAAGATCCCAACCTATGATGGGACCACCGACCTGAAAGCTTACCTACAGTGTTTCCAGATCGCGCTGGCGAGATCGAATTTCAAGGAGGGCGAAAAAGACGTTGGCTTCTGTCACCTTTTCGTCGAGCACCTTTTCGCCAGCTCTCTTCGGAGTTTCTCAAGCAATACTCCATGTTCATGGATCAAAAAACTTCCGACGTCGACCTGTGGAGCCTGTCCCAACGCGAGGACGAATCTCTTCGAGATTTCATAACAAGGTTCAAACTGGTGATGTCGAGAGTCAGCGGGATCAACGATAGGGTCGCAGTAGATGCCCTCCGCAAGACGCTTTGGTACAAGTCGAAGTTCAGGAAGTGGATTTCTCTCGAGAAACCACGAACAATACA
>OVAN01011629.1:0-14514 GCA_900406275.1 Anastatica hierochuntica | reverse complement strand
CTCGAGTCTAGGTCTTTTTGATGAAATCCGGTCTGAAATAAGTTCGGTATGTTTCTTCGTAAAATCGGTCCAAAAATCGGAACAGGGATCGATCGATCCATGTCCCTGGATCAGTCGATCTGTGTCCAAAAGTCTGGGTATTTTCTAGCTTTGCGCGAACTTCCTTTTCGCACATTCAAGCTCAGATCATGTAAAAACAACAAAGAACACAAAACCGCGCCAAAACAATCCGAATACATAATAAAAACCATAGATCTCGAATGAAAACCGTACTAAAAACCTACCAAAATACTAACACATCAACCATCTATACCTGTCGCTTAGGTAATTCTTTGACGAACGGATACTCAAGATTAATGGAATTTCCTCCTCCACAAAAAGCTCCCTAAGACGGTCCACTTTCCAATTTTTCGTCGAATCGTCAATTAAGTCGTTTACGTAAAGGTGGGAGTCTCTATCTTGGGTTCTGCTTCGTGGGATACGTGCAGGGACGTCCAGGATCCAAGGTTCACTCCAAACTTTAGTGATCATTCCGGATCCAATAGTCTTTCACAGGCCTGAGCAGAGCAGGGGCTTTGCTGCCATAATACTCCTCCATTCGTAGGATGGGCGATTCGATTTTTGAACCTCTAGGTGGTTACAATATTTAAAGTAACGACCTCTGAGGACCCTACTTAGTAGGGAATTTGGGAACCTGATAACTCGCCATAATTGTTTTGCTAGCAGGGCTAAATTGAACTCCTCGAAAGTTCTGAACCCTAAGCCTCCCTTTGAGAGTTGGGTACATAGTTTGTCCCATGATTTCCAGTGGATGCCTTTACTATCCACCTTAGAGCTCCACTAGAAACATGCTATTGCACTGCTTAGCTTAGTGCATATCGCTTTTGGTAGGAGGAAGAATGACATCACATAAGTCGGGAGAGCTTGGACTACTGATTTTATGAGGATTTCCTTCCCACCCTTAGAGAGAAACTTTTTGGACCATGAGTTAATTCTCGTTTGGAGGCGGTCTCTGAAAAAAGCAAAGACTTCAGCCTTTGACCCGTTGATTTTTTTCTGGGAGGCCGAGATAAGTTCTCATACCTCCTTCTTGTTGTATACCTATCGCCTTCTTTATCTTTGTTCTCTCTAGAGCAGGGATATCGGCACCAAACATCACAGATGATTTAGACAAATTTATAAGTTGTTCCGAGGCATCGCCATATTGGCAGATTATATTCATAATCTCTTTCCCTTGTCCTTCATCCGCTCGACAGAAGAAAAGATTGTCATCCGCAAAAAGGAGATGAGATGTTGACGGACTTGCTCGAGAAATCTGCATCCCTTGGATTCTCCCATGCCACTCAGCATCACGTAGTTGCGCAATCAGGGCTTCGATGCAGATTATAAAAAGATATGGGGTGATCGGATCTCCCTGATGAATCCCGCGGGATGGGATTATCTTTCCTTTAGGGGTTCCGTTAAGGAGTATCTTATATGATACTGATGAGATGCAGAACATGATCCATCCTACCTACTTAGGTGAAAATCCCATCTTGATCATAAGGGCTTCAAGGAATTTCCATTCAACCCGGTCATATGCTTTGCTCATGTCTGTTTTGATAGCCATAAACTTTTTTCTACAAGCTGAGTTAGACCTTAGGGCGTGGAAATTTTCATGAGCAATTAGGATATTGTCTGTGATGAGTCTCCCCGCAACAAAGGCAAATTGTGTCTCAGAAATTAATTTCGGCAAGATCTTCTTTAGTCTGAGGCTCAGGATCTTCAAGATCACTTTGTAACTAACATTACAAAGGCTAATAGTTCTGAAGCCTAATATCTCCCGAGGTCGATCTGACTTGGGGATGAGACAAGTGTTTGTCTCGTTGAGCTCTTCCTCGAAGCGTCCATTGCTATGAAAGGATCTAACTAATTTAATGAGGTCTTTGCCAATAATATCCCAATAGGATTGGTAAAAACGCGCTGTCATGCCATCTGGACTAGATGCTTTCTTAGGGCCAATCGAGAACAAAGCTTTTTTTATTTCCTCATCGGAAAACTCTCGAATTCTGAGACTGAGGCGGAGATGTCCTTTAAGACTATCTCGAAGTCGTTCGGGCTCAAAGAGGAGAAGAGCGTACTAAATTAATCTTCCGCAATTTTTTCTATACCTGCACCGTTATCGATCCATTCTCCATCTTAATTGAGTAAGCCTAGTATTCGATTACGAGCTCTTTTTTGTTTCGTCGTCGCATGGAAGAATTTAGTATTCCTATCTCCTTCTAGTATCCAGTTAGCCCGACTTTTTTTTGTCTCCAGTAGATCTCTTCCTCCAAATAGGCAACACCCAATCTCTTTCTGAGATCCATAACGGTTTCTAGGTCAACATTCTCGTTCGGCTGGGCTTTGTCTATGGCATCTTCGAGTTCCAAGATTTTTTTTTCCGTGTTTGTCTTGGCCCCTTTTTGCAGTTGAAGATCTCACATCGACATTCCTTAATTAATTTAGAGAAGCTAGCTGCCTCCCCTTGTTCTGTGGGGTTTCACCCTCTCGAGATAGCCTCTCTAAGTCCTTGTTTACCCAACCAACGTTTATCAAATTTAAAGTTCTTCCCAAAAGTTTGGGGATAGTTTTGAACTGTGGTAAGAATCGGCCTATGGTCTAACCCCCACATTTTCAAATATTTCACGTAAGTGTAGGGGAAGATCTGGTGCTAATCTTCATTCCCCATTGCTCTATCTAGTCGGCATTTGACCATACCATTTTTACGACGCCCAGCCCAAGACATTCGTTTTCCCCCAAATTTTTCGTTGTTCCCGGTAACTTCGTTATAATCACCAATGATGAACCATGCACCAAATCTATTAGTAGAAGTTCAGGTTAATCTTTCCCAAACATCTCCTTGGCATTCAACTGCCGGATCACCATACACAAATGATAAAAAAACACAATTTTCATCAATGATAGTCTCAATATCCAATACACGGTTAGTCGTACATAAAGTTTTGACTGGGAAATCTCTAGAATAAAATAAGGCAAGACCTCCACTAAGGCCTTCAGGGTCTACAGTAATCAAACTATCAAAGCCCAAGGAGCCTTGGAGGTCCTGCAAAAAACTACAATTGTTTTTGGTCTCTGAAAGAAAAACGAAACCTGGAGAATATAAACGACACATTTCCTCCAGTCGGCGGGAAGTTGTTTTAGTTCCCACCCCTTGACAATTCCAAGCGAGGATCCTCATTCGGGGAGGTTGGATGGGTTTTGGGACCCCATCAAACCTTCACCCTTGGTCAACGAAAGATCTTTAGTAGCCGCACCCACTTCACTGCGAGGGAAAAGAAGTTTTTCTTGCTTCTTGCTTTTTGATCCACCTTCTTATCAACTTGAACCGCCCTCGAAACCGGTTTTGAAGATAATTTTCCCCTAAATGGTTTCAGCTTTTTGGAGGCCATTCCTAGTACTGCCTCTGGGCTTCTCTGGTTCTTGAATTTAGTAGTCGAAGGTTGGTATCCAGCGGAGGCCTTTGTAGCATTTTTCAAAGACAAGCTTTTATCACATTGGGCCTTGAATGAAGATTGGCCCAACTTTTTGCCCATTAGATTACCCATCACATGGAGGGGCTCCAAGTCACGTGACGCCTCAGAAACACATCTCTCTTTTCCAGATCGAAATTTTGAAGGAGAATACTTCTGGCGGCGACTCGACGGCGAAGGGAATGATTCCGGCAAGGCTTTTCTCCATGATTCCAGCATGGGTATGTCGGAAATCGTTCGATCCTGGCTCTCTTGTCGAGTCTCCTGATTTTATAGTTCCTCACCAAGGAGATCATCATCGAGGAATTCATTTGCTTCTCTCATCTCTTGATCCAAAAGCTGGAGAGAGATACCTTCTGCCTCTTTCAATGCTTCTGGGTTCTTCATATTTTCCATCGTTTCCCTTTCGCAATCCTCCAGGAACTTTTCCCAATCATCCGGCGTTGATGTCCTATTGAGGAATGAGACCTGCGGTTGTCCTTCTTGGAGGCTCTTGTTGGGTGCATTCTTCTGCGTATCAAGGGCTGGTTCGGTTATTGCTAGACGAGGGTTTGGAGGCAATCCAGAGCTTGAAGCCTCGATCCGAGGTTGGTTGAATACAACCACAGCAGTTGAGGCAATAGCTTTGCCCTTCCCACTTCCTGGATCTTGTTGATTGTACGGACCACGTAGCTCAGTGGAGAGGAGGTTCATGTGGTCAATCGTAGCCACATCCTCGTTGCTAGACCATCGGGTATGTGTCTCATCTTGGTATTTCCGGTCATCCACAAGATGGTTTGAGGATTGAGAATTGTATCCAGAGGATCTTGTAGGGTCATATCATTCACAATAGAAAAATATTATTTTTAAATTCAAAAATCCTGGATATTGGAGTTCGATTATATCTGTCACTATCTCGTAAAAATCGTCTTCCTTAGATGCATCTGAATAATTTTGTCCTCGTACATACTCCATATTTCATTGTTTTTTCGTGTGTCTGTGTGCCTGTGTGAAATAAATATCCTCTTGTAAAATACATAGGCCACGATTTTACTTTGTTTTCAGGACCTTTCTCTAGTTCAAAAACCCGGGAAGAAAAAATTCCTTGATTTTTCATTGTATTCACCTATATATACACAAGAACATGCATTTCAAATTATGTATAAAATGATATATGTAAAATAGTAATTAAATACGTACATACTGATGGATCCATATATGAAAATTTTCGTCTCTTTTTTCCATGACTTCATCATCGGAGAATCCGAGTTAGTGATATCGAATTTGTGCATCTAGCATCATGTTTTGTCAAAAATAAGATAAACTTAAATTAGCTTATAAAAAACTATATTTAGTTTGAAATTATAAAACATGAAGCACCTCTCAAGTGGACAAAAATAGTCACAGTTTAGTAAAACATATGCATATGCACACTTATAATCTTTCTCGCTTAACCAAAATTCACTACTTTTACTGCTTGGACGATCTACTTCAGTGAATATATATGGTGTCAGTATAGGATATACATGTATTTCACCTTCATCATATCGACTTGCTCTAAAAGGATTATTTTAAATTAGTATAATCCAATAAAAAAAATAAAATTACATAATCAAGTAAATTGACTAACTAATTATGCTACCTTCGTCTTGCAACTGTAGAAATGTGTGAAGCAAAGTAATATTCTGAGAAATAAGATATTTCATCATTGATGTACGATTTAACTACTGATCCCGATGGATATCTTTTGTTCTTTGCCTTCCCTTTTAGATGCTTAAAAAATCGTTCAAATGGATACATCCACCTATATTGCACAGGTCCACCAAGTTCCGCTTCATAAGGTAGGTGTATAGGTAGGTGTTACATTAAATCAAAAAACGAAGGTGGGAAGATCTTTTCTAAATTGCACAAAACCATGACAATGTTATCTTTCAAATTTCGTAAGCAAACTGGATTCAATGCTCTGCTACATAAGTCACGGAAAAAGATCATATCCCTACAATATAAAAACATTACGATATTACATTTATTAATTATAACACTATATCATTAAAATAAAGAGTACCAAAAATTTAATTAAATATATAAGACAATATATACCTGATAACGCGAGGTGTACGTTTCGTGGCAAAAATTCTGCAAAGACAAACGGAAGCAATCATCCCATAAATACATGATAGTTGTGACTCTTCATACCCGCAAATTTTCCACCTTTGATGTCTGCACAACAGCTAAGTCTGCATAACTGTTTGGAAATTCAACCTCATTCTTAACCCACTCTAGTAAAGTTTGTCTTGCTTTTTCACTCAATCGAAAGATTGAAAATGAAGCTCTCCCTCGATCATCAATGTGCAACTCTTTGCGAGAACAAAATCTTGCAATATCTAATCTTGACTTTACTGTGTCTTTTGATTTGTCCTTAACATTCATAACAGTGTTGATAATATTATCGAAATTTTTTTCGATATGCATCACATCTAGGTTGTGCCTCAGCACTAGATTTGTCCAATATGGTAGCTCCCAACATATGCTTTCTTTATGCCAATTATGCCATCTCCCATATACGTCATTTTTTTCTTCGTGACCATTTCCACCACAGTCCGATGTTTTAGGTGGTTCAACCTGCTTTATATGCTCATATAAAACTTCTTCACCAGTCAAAGATTGAGGTGGATAGTCATTTAATGCGTGTTTACCCTTCAAAAAATTGTATTATTCTTCCGTAATGGATGAGAAGTGGGAAGAAATCTTCTATGACTGTCAAACCAACATGTTTTTCTACTAGCCGACAGTTGAAAAGCATTTGTATCATCCATGAAAATTGGACACACCAATCTTCCATGTGTTGTCCATCCTGACATCCCACCATGTTGGAAAGTCGCTTATAGTCCATAAAAGAATAGCTTTTAGGTTAAAATTTTGACCTAATGATACATCATATTCTTCGACTCCAGTAGACCACAACTGCTTTAACTAATCAATCAATGGCTAGAGAAAAACATCAAGACTAGCTCGTGGATGATTTAGTCCTGAATTCAAAATTTTCAGAAACAAGTACTCCTTGTTCATGCACATATCTGGGGGTAAGTTGTATGAAATCATGATCACATGCCACAACGAATGATTTTTTGACCTACCAAATGGATTAAAACCATTTGTACATAATCCAAGATAAACGTTTCGTGTTTCTTATGCAAATGATGGATGCAACTGTTGAAACACTCTACCCCGTCATATAGATGATACATTACTCCGTCTTCTGAATCATGCTCAACATGTCATCTCATCGATGATGCAGTCTTCTCGGATTGATACATTCTCTTCAATCTATTAGTAGTAGGTAAATACCACATACGACTGTATAGTATTCTCGTTCGCCTCTCATTTTCCTTTTACCTTGGTTTTCCACAGAACTTACAATGCTCCAAATTCTCATCGGCTTTCCAGAAGAGCATACATACATCAAATGTATGGTACGGCAACCTCATCTTTCTCATTAAATTTTATGTCTCATAGTATGAATGAGTTGCCTTATTACCTTCCGGTAAGTACTCTGATAAGACTTCTGACCATGAGTCCATGCAGCTTTGAGGAAGATTATGATCCCCTTGAATATTCATAAATCGAGCAGCCGACGACAACTGTGAGTATCCCTCATGACATCCATCATAAAGTGGAGTGTTCGCAGCATCTAACATGTTGTAGAATTGTTTTGCCTCATGGATTGGTTCTTCATGAACATGATGACCACTTTCATATTCATGATGATAATCACCAAATATCGTGGAATCATGAAATGCATCATCATTCACCATCTGATCATAAGTATTTCCTCCATCAATTTCTTCTGGTGGGCTACCGCTAGTATAGTCTATATTACCATAACTAGTTCCTCCGACTACATTATAATCTTCAATATGCTCATATCAAACATAATAGTTTGGCATAAATCCTCTACTATACAAATGCTTTAAAATTGTAGACCCAGACAACAATTTAGAATTTTATCATTTTAAGCAAGGGCAATAGAGCCTACCTCCACTGCTTTGGCCGAGAGACTGGCTGCTTGCAAAATTCATGAATTGTTCTTCACCTGCCACGAAGTTGCTCAAGATATTTTGTGTGTATGGATCAATCCTATTATACATCCACGCCCTGGATGATGAATTCCACATATTTGTTTTTTTGGTAAAAAAGAAATTTACAAGTGAAGAGATTTTATTAATTGTATGAGGAGAACGTATGATTTGATTGCAAATGTAAAGAAGCTCGTCGTTGGTTTTATAGAGATAACATTTCTCTCTACTTTGTGACTACATAGAAAAGTCGCTTATTTGTCGCTACCTACTCATTATTATGCAACTATATTGCGACTAAAAACATAATCACCAAAGTTAGGTATACCAACTCATATAAGATGTTTTCCACGTTTTTAACTAATTTTATGACTGTGTTGCGACAACTTTGCCATTAAATAATGTAGTCATAAAATAGTCCTAAAATTAAGACTAATTTGCGATTATATTTGGATCGTAGCCATATAGTCTTTATGCAGTCGTAAATTACCTACTAATTTGTGATTATTTCATGTTGTCTGTAATTAGCGACTACTTCGCATCCGTATTTTCTATCATAATTAGTCAAAATTTAGTAGCGAATCAGTTGCGATATTTTGTGACTAAATTTACAGTCACAAATTGCAGTCTCAAATTAACAGTTTTCTTGTAGTAAAGATACTAAGCTTTGCTCCTTTCTCGGTTCATCATATAGGTTACTCTTTCGTGCGATGATCTTGGACACTCGCCGAAGACAACCTGCACATATCGAATAACTTCGATAAGCCTCATCCCCTTTCCCGATCCATGACAACTCTACGCTGTGGGTAAATGAGTTTTATACACAAGCTTAAACTGATCCACTGGGAGAATTTTATAATTTTTATCAATTGAAATTTGAGAAGTTTATGGTTTTTTTTTAAAAAAATTATCCATTACAACATAGAAAATATTCAATATGAATATTTTAATTTGAAAAATAGTATATAGCTCATATTTATCTAATTATTGTCTAGATAGAAATAACAAAAATAAAGTTATTAGAGACTAACATTATAATATCCAATCAACAAATTTGAAACTATAATTCTTTTTACTGATATTAGATTAATTTATCATCTTAAATTAAAATTTTAACAATTTTTTAATTATACATATAAATTACGGTTCATAATATATAAACTGTTTAAAATTATAGTTTATTTTATATATTATTATGTTAAACAAATTTAACTAAACTTGTTTTTCCAATTTAATCAATTAATATCTAAATTACATCTGTATTCACGGTTATGAAAAACTGCACCCATTCGATTTATACTCCATTTCGATTAAGTTATGTTCGGTATAATTCAGTTTTACATATTCTCACCATATTAATTTAGTTTCACAACAAATATACTTTCTCAAAAACAAAAGAGAAATATGAAAAACCACCTATAATTTTTTTCCCGGAAACTGAATATATATTAATTTAATAGCCAATAATCCATAGACAACGCATATGTGGTAAAATGAGGAACAAAATTATAAACAGCGAACTCTTACTGATGATTCCTTTGGTTGTTTTCAAGAATGTCAATTGGTCTATTGGAGTGTCTTCGTGCCCAAAGAAAACTAATTTTATCCAATCTTCGAGACGAGAAAAACCACCTATAATTAAGAACTGATTTTCTTTCATAGCAAACTAAACAACAAAAATTCAACAGAAAAATTAGAAAGCTACTTTCAATCAATTATGAATAACAGAATAACATTTCACTTCTAATTCAAATACCGCATTTTAACATACTTTAAAGTTTTTAAAAAGCTAAAATAAAATAATAAATATATTCACAGACAGTTCGCGCTTAGCGCGAAAAATCCCTTAGTTATTTATAATAATCCCAATTACATGGAGATGATCAAATTGAAAAGCAATTAAAGTTTTAATTGATTGGACTTTTACTTGATTTCTCTCTCTAGAGGGTAATGTGCATTTCTCTCTCTAGACACGGTAGCCCCTTCCTTCGCACTCACCATCGCTGATCTCAGCGGTGGCTCCCTTCAGCCACCATGGCCAAAAAGAAACGATCCAGTGGATCTGGTCGTGGTTCTGGTTCTAGATCCGCTTCTTTTTCCACCAACACTTTCGCAAAGACAACA
Organism: Anastatica hierochuntica; assembly: GCA_900406275.1. NCBI lineage: Eukaryota > Viridiplantae > Streptophyta > Magnoliopsida > Brassicales > Brassicaceae > Anastatica > Anastatica hierochuntica. Next base: position 4,823 of record OVAN01011629.1, on the reverse strand, counting down.
TCTACAGACCAAAACTCAGCTTGCTAATACAATAGATTTGCAAAATGGAAAGCTATCAGCATCTAAAACTGCTGATACCTCCCAAGATATAGCTTCTATGAAGAGCATGGATCAGTCGCCTCGGTTAGCGAGCCACCTGCTTCCACAATTCAGATCTCATATCTGTCCATACCATCGGTCGACACACTTTGTCAAGGAATTGTGTCGACCTATAACATATCGTTACGTTTGCTTGATGATGAGCAAATCTAGATAGTGACTTCAGGGACAAAGCCTATGGAAGCCACTAAGATGAATTTTCCGTAGTAGACTAAGTCGTGGAACTTTGTTAAATTCACAGGGCCAAAAATGAAAAAAAAGGTGAAGCCTTCAAATTGGATTCGGGTGAGCTATCTGTCGAGATACCCAATATTGTCATTGAGAAGAACAGGAAAGCGTGGGGTAGCTTCATCATTGGCCAATTTCACGAATATCATCCATCTAAAGGAACTTTTCATGCCACTGTTAATGGCTCCAGGAGTAGAACAAGGCGGAACATTAATGTCTTCAAAACGGAAGGTAATGTTTCCTTTTCAAAGTTTCATGCCCAATCGCTAGAAGTCGTATTCTGAGTCAAGGGTTATGATAGATTGGTGGACAAACTATGTTTGTTGGAAAGTGGTCACTAGGATTGAAGCCTTCGAAGTTACAGTTCCTATTTGGTTGGATTTTGAAGGGGTTTCGTTACACTTTTTTTTAACCTAGATGCTTTGATTTTTATGGTCGGATTGGTTGGCAACCCAATTTGCTACCATCGATAAACACTAAACCTCAAAAATATAGAAGTTGCTAATGTGTACACGGTTATCGCTCCAGGAAGCCCCTACATGAAGCTGTGAACACAAAATTTCAATCTGGAGAGATTTGAACCTGCTATATGTGGTCATTGTAAGGGTGTTGGACATACAATGTCTCTCTGCTCCAAAGAAATAGTGTGCAATCATTGCAACACTGGTAAGAACCAATCTTCCACATGTTCGTGATACAACAAAGACAAAAGGGAAGGAATGCTACCTATAAATCTAGTGAGTCCGGGAGCTACGAGACAAAGAGGACAAATTGGAGCAATATGGCAGAGGAAAACTATTACCACTCAAACAGAGAAGCTTGTTGCATTTAAGGAATTAGATAATGTTGGACCATACATAGTTGATGAGGGCTTGATAGAACCAGTAGTTCCTTTGGTTCAAGAACAGAAGGACACGAGTATAGTTGTTGCAGAGTTGAACACTATCGAATTCTATGGACCATGCGTTTTGAGTTGTTGTAGTGTAATCATTTACGTTTTTTAGTTTAGAGATCTAAGCATCGCAAACGGCTCAACTTTTTCGTTTTAGTTTTCTTCTCTTTATCTTCTCTTGTAAAATATACTAAATTTTTGACTCGTCCCATGCGCAGGTTGATATAGCAGTTTTTAGCTTAAAATAAATTAAATAATGAAAATTTTAATAATTGTATTTTTTTTAATTTTATATAAGTATTTTATTTTACAATCAAACTCTTTGTGTTTATTATTTAACTGAATTTGTGTTGAGATAAATTAATAATTATGCATATATATATATATATGCAAAATTTCTATTTAAATTTAAGAAAAGTGTAAACAAAATACACATATCTAAATTCAAAGATAGCTATCTCTTTCTTAAATTTATATATGTATAATAAAATATTGATACATTTTAGATCCAATAGTTAACTTGTAAATAATTCTCTCAATTGCATACATATATATATTGATTATTAAAAATAAAATCTTACATTATCAAATTTAGAAAATCCTATTATCAGCATAAGCCCAATAAAGAAATTAGAAGAAAATGCTAACCCAACATAAATATACAATTAATGTATTATGTATTAAAAAAATTCATATTGCCCTCCAAAACAAATAATAACTTCACACGTATAACAAAAAAAAACGTAAATTGTACTGAAGAACTATCACGTTATATGAGAATCATCAATCATTTACTTAATTTGTTTGAAATTGTAGAGTGCTTTAAAATAAGACATTTTTCGAAAAGCAGAAAATTGTTAATACTCCACAAACTGGTACTTGATTTTTTGCCATATTCTCTTCCCTTTAAATCATGTATCCATCAAGGATTCAGTTAGAATTTTATGTTGATTCTCGAGCCACCTTATAATAGAAATGGTTAAAATTGATTTTTCTAATCCTTTTTCCCATAAGCATGAATTTTTACGCTATATAAAAAAAATGTTAGTGAGTTAGAACATTTGTAAAACTTTAAATTATATTTGGATAGTACATATAATTTAAAAAAATTTTGAGTTCATATATTTTTCATATTCACGGATGATATAATAAAAGTTCAGAGGACTAAGGGAACATCAACAAAAACAACGGAAAGGTTTTAATCAGATTTTCAGTAAAATATATAATATTTTAGTTATAGAATATTAGCTTTCATCATCGATATTTCAATGTTTAGGTGAGCGAAGAGATGCATGAGCTTTGTGGTAGCAATGTAAACCAATAAAAAACAAAAATTTTGTTAATAAATTTTCATAAATGTAAAGAACTAATAGCTAACTATTAAAAACAAAATAGCTAGGAGCAGAAAAATAAAAAAGTAGAGAACATATGAAAGGTGTAAGCGATCTTTGAATATAGTGAAGGTATTATATTTTTTTTACAAAATTTGCAAGGCAATCTTGAAATCTTTGGGAGAGAGATTGTTGGATTGTTTTGAAGTTGTTTGAGAAATATCGAATATTTAAAATAAAATAAAAAAAGAAATATCGAATATTTTTACCTTTTGAGATTTTTATAACATTTGCGCTTTCCACTTAATAATTTATTTTTTGTTTTTTCTTGAATTACGATATCCATAATATATTCTTTATGCATATTCGAGATTTTCTGTATCTAAAAATAGTCTAAGATCTTACCGGAGCAAATTCAAACACAATAAAAAAAAACTTGTTCTTATATAAGCTAAAACATATTATATTCCAAGATATTATTGTTTCCTAGATAATCTAAATATATAGATAAACTTAAAAACAAACATTTTTTTTCTGGTCACACGTAACAAAACAAAAAAAATCAATAAAAAGATCTTATTAGATTTACAGCAGATTTTTTTGGTAACAACGTATTTGTATTTTTTATATGTTCCCCTATTCTTGGACTTAAATTTAACCAACGCTTTACAAAGGGCGATATTTATAATATTGTTTCAAAAAATAATGTCTTGAAAGTTTTGTAATTTTATATGTTCTTATGTGATTCTTTTAGTACAATAATTGTATAAGTATATTTTATGTGTAGTGCTGTTTTGTACTAGTTATAAGTTTATATTTAATGTAAAAGTTATGATTCATTTAATTATACAATCATATTAAATTGAAAGTATGATTTTTATACATATAAACATATTGTAGTGAAAATTGTTTTCTCATAACGGCTAATCCTAAGTTTGAAATAATCCATATTATAAAATGTTATCTTATAGCAAATGATTTGGACCCCCACGCAAATCATCATACTCTACGCACAGTAGCTAATTTATATTCTGCTTTTAATGTATAATTATATGAATGTTATATTTTATATGGTTTATGATGTATCGTATAAACATATTTACAGATATAACATATTTAGTTTTAGAATCTAAAAACATCATAATATAATATTGTGATGTAATATATTTAATTATTTAAGCATGTAATTATTTGTCTAAAATTCTATCATATATATATATATGTATTTAATAAATGATTAGAGAATATAAAAATAAATTATAAGAATATCGTTACCAAATGATAATTATTCTTGACATTACCTAATAACTAATTAGATATGAGAAGAATAAAATCTATAATCTAAATATACATATAATGAATGAATAATAATAATAAAAATAGTCCACTAATGGTAAATTTGTAAATCACATATGAATGAAATGTTATTTTTTAAAAATACTTCTCTTTTAATATATATAAGGGATATGAGTTATTCCTTGTATAAAAATCCAATATTTTAATATCATCTTTTAAAATTTTGTAATAGCTTATGGGTATTTTTATTTATTTAACAACATTCACCATCGGCAAGAATTTAGGTCTAATGGCGAAAGGCGATTGGCGGCGGCAATAGGAATCCTAGGCTTTGCGGCGGCGGCGTTCATCGACGGAGCTATCAGAGATCTCCGGCGACCTGTGAGCCTCTAGCTCGGGTGTGGAAAGCTTCTCCTTTGAGAAGTCGCGGTGTTCTGTCTCCGAGTATCTCCCTTTGGTGATAATCTCTGCCGGGACGGTTCCTGGGTTGTGGCTCTGCTTGCGGCGTGAAAGGAGAGTGGTGTCTCTGGGAGGCGTGTCTGGGGTTGGTTTTTGCAGTCTGTGCTCTGTCTCTGCGGCTACATTATCAGGGATCTGGGTCTGGTTGCTCTGTTTCGAACCTGTTTTGCTTTCAATTCTGAGTAGGTGTGGTGATTGTAGCTCTGGAAAATGGCGTCAAACAGAGGCTTGAAGCGTGTGTTCAGGGAAGCCGATGATGCTTCTATTCTGATTCCCCCCCACAGGACAATACTCAGTTAATCCAGGAGTATGGGTTGACGTTGATCGGCCGTGTGATCAATCCAAGAAAGCAGGACGTCGACAAACTCTTGGTCTATATGCCACAACAGTGGGGTTTAGAAGGCAAGCTCACAGCCAGCAACTTGGGGAACAACTATTTCATCTTCAACTTTGACACGGAAGAGGACCTGAAGATGGTTCTTGACAAAGGACCGTTTCATTATAATTATTGGATGTTT
>OVAN01011628.1:194-14516 GCA_900406275.1 Anastatica hierochuntica | reverse complement strand
TTAACATAAGCCCAACATTAATTTTGGACCAAATCAAGTTTAACTTCAATAAACTCTGGAGAGAAAATACGAAATATAAGAGAGATTTCGAAAGTGGAGTAAATCGCGAATATCGCAAATCAAATCCTTACTGAGTTCGATTGGTGTATCATTTTCGGATGATGAGATGTTATCGCCATTGTTGGAGCAAAGAAGCGTGAGGGAGTTTGGTCGCTTGCTGGGTAAGAGAGAAACGAAATGAGATCTAGAGGAGCTGAGAATTCTTGGGTGATGATGATGACTCAGTGAGTCGGAGCTCAAGAAGTGAACCGAGTTAGAAGCAGTCGCCATTATCAATGTAAAGAGGGGAGAGAGAGAGAGTTTAAAGAGAATGTAAGAAAAAAGATGCTTTGCAGAAGAAGCGGAGAGTCCAAAGCAAGGAGAGAGTGTGAAAATACGGTTTTCTATATAAGCAATGGACAACTGAAAGCAAATTGACCTATTAACTCAGTTGGTTAGAGCGTCGGGCTAATAACACTAATCTCATGCTAGTGTTTTTTTCTTTGTGATTAGGTTTTGATGAATAACGACAAGCGATTAAGTATGTTAATCGAACAAAAAAATTATAAAATAAGTATGCGGACAATTGTTTTTTTCTACAATAGCTTCAATCTAGCTAGTCATTATAAAGGATGTACAATCTGACAAAACTAAACTGAATCGAACTAAAAAAATAGCGTTCGATTTTTGTTTACACCATTGTTTTTATTGGATATAAATTTGGAGGGACCTTCAAATATTTGGTTCGATACCCTTTGAGTTTTCCGATGTATAGAAAATAGATGTTATTACTAAACGTTTGGTTGGATTTCGATATTTTAAGTAAAAAGCAACTTCAAGAGTTTAAAAGCAGATTATTGATCATTGTACACTTACAGAGAAGATGAAAAAGATTGTCTCTTCCATTAACGTTTACAGCTCAACATATATACACTTGTAGATAACATCGACTCTTAGATCTAAATTTATTTGACATCATTATCCCAAACTATATAGACATTCACAATATATCAACGAAATCTTCTAGAACTATCTAGGACCTTCTCAACACTCTCCCTCAAGTTGGAGTGTGTAAGTTACTTACACCCAACTTGGACAGTAGATACTGAAATGTCGCACTTCCTAAAACCTTCGTCATGATGTCTGACAATTGCTCTGACGTACGAACATGTTTCATTGTAATCAAACGGTCTTGAACAACATCCTGAACACTGTGATAGTATGATTCAGTGTGCTTGGTTCTTTCGTGAAACACATGGTTTGTCGCCATGTATATAGCGAATTTACTATCACAATGCATCTCCATGGGTTCTTTGTGATCAACACCAAGATCTAACAACAAACGTCTTAGCCATTTTACTTCTCGTAACGCAGCCGCCATAGCTCGATTCTCTGCCTCAGCTGAAGAATGAGTCACTGTATCTTGCTTCTTTGTACGCCAAGCGATCGGTAAACTACCCAACAACACAATATATGCCGACAAAGATCTTCTTGTCTTGGGACATGAAGCCCAATCGAAATCACAAAACACCTTGACTCATAAATCACTATCACTGGTCAATGTTATTCCTTGTGCAAGACCTCCCTTCAAGTATCATATAATGTGTACCACCGCATCCCAATGCACCTCACGAGGTTTGTGCATCACTTGAGAAAGAACGTGTACGACATAGCATATCTCTGGATGTGTGATCGCATGGTAAACTAGGCGTCCCACAACTCTTCGAAAACCAACCAGATCTTTGTACACCGGTCCTTAATCCGAAAGCAAGCGATGGTTTTGATCCATCGGTGTCGAGACCGGTTCCCAATTATGCAATTATATCCAGGTAATGCTTGCGTTGTGAGAGATACATGACCTCTGGTCCCCAAGCTATCATAATACCAAGAAAATACTTAAGCTTTTCCAAATCTTTCATATGGAAAGAATCACTTAAGTATGACTTAAACTTTGCCACTAATTCTTTGTCATTGCCTGCGATAACCAAATCGTCAACATAAATCCACACTCGTATCGACTTCTCTCCTTTGATGTATGTGAACAGCGAATAATCATTGTATGACTGAACAAAACCGAATCCCTTAAGAGTTTTGTCAATTTAGCAAACCAGCACCTTGGTGCATGCTTTTGACCGTACAACGACTTTCGTAGTCTACATAGCTTAGTAGGATCATCAATTCGAAATCCTGGAGGAAGCTTCTTGTAGACTTCTTCCTCTAAATCTTCATATAAGAATGCATTATGAACATCCATTTGGTCTACTATCCAATCTTTAGCAACTGCGACTTCCAATAAGGACTGAGCCATGGACATCTTAGCTACTGGAGCAAAAGTTTAATCATAATCTTCCCCTTTGACCTGATGATTCTCCATACACACGAGACATGCCTTGTGTCTGTCGATTGTACCATCAACATTGAACTTAAGCTTAAACACCTATTTACTTCCAATAGCTTTCTTAGCGGGAGGCAACGTTTCTATGCATCAAGTATTTCTTGCTTCCATAGCATTTATCTCATTTGATACAACATTTCTCCATTTTTCATCAAGGAATGCTTCGTTATAGCTTCTTGGTTCAACCGCCGTAGATACTGCTGCTAAAAACACTTGGTTTTTTTTTCTGAAAAATTGCATTAGTCACATAACCTTCAATAGGATAAGGTGTAGATGACTTACCTGCAGGTGCCGTTGTCGAGGAAAATGCAGACTGACTGTCAGTGACGACAGGATCAAAGTTATTTTTATCAACATTGTTACATCGATATGACTAAGTCACAAAGTCTATGAGCTTTACTGATGGTACGCGGTGCCTTTGTGCTTTGCCAAGACTCGCATCACTATGAGTTTCAACTTGCAATTTTTTTGTTCCCACAGACAAGCCTTGACCCTGCAAATTTTTTGCTGTAGAGGTTGACTCCTCGGTGCTGATGACCTGAACCGGCGAAATCTCCTCTGCAGATTCGGCCTACTCTACTTCACCCACATTTGTACTCATCTGATCAGAATCGAAACCTTCTTCTTCTACAATTCTAGAACCTACAACTTGTTCACGATGGTCAGGTAAAAACAAAACATCCTTTCTAATTTCTAGCATCAGGAATGAAAATCTTCATCTTTGTCTTCGATTGCAGCATATGGGAACGTATTCTCGTCAAACGCAACATCTCGTGATATAATGAACTCATTTTTTCAAGATCATACAATCTCCATCCTTTCTTTCCGAAAGGATATCCCACTAGAACACACCTTCAGCTCCGTTGAGAAAAATTGTTTTTACTTCGCGAACTCTGGTGCACGAAACACATATACCCGACTGTTCCGATTTCAGAGTTTGATGGTGGTTGACCATGAAGACACTCATACGGCGTCTTTCCTGCTAACAACTCACTAGAAGTTCTGTTGTTGACGTAAACCGCAGCCAACACGCACTCTCCCCAGAATTTCACTGGGAGCTTAGTCTGGAACATCAATGAGAGAGAAATGTCAAGTATTTGACGATGTTTTCTTTCTACTCTACCGTTTTATTGCGTGGTATATACGCATGAAGTGTGATGCATTATCTTGTTTTCTGTAAAGTACTTCGTCATACCAACAAACTCCGCACCATTATTACTTCTAACCACTTTCACTTCCCTTCCAGATTGTCACCAAGCCATGGATAAAAAGTTCGGCAGAACCTTCTTGACTTCACTTTTCTCGAGTAAAAGATATACTCACACTGCTCTAGAAAAATTGTCAACAACCGTGAGAAAATAATTTGCTCCGCAAGAAGAGGAGATCCGATAGGTCCCCAATGATCACAATTAACTAAATCAAACGAAGTTAAAGCTTTATTAGAACTATCCCCAAACGATTCACGAGTTTGTTTACACTTGAAGCAAACAATTCAACCACCAAATTTCTCTACTGTATTAAAACCAGAAACAAACGAAAATTTATTCAAAACACCAAACGACGAATGTCCCAATTAGGGGTGGACGTTTAGGTGCCCATTCGGATTCTGTACGAGTTTTCGAGTTTAGAAGTTTAAGATCCATTTGAGTATTTATAAATTTTGGTTCAGGTTCAGTTTGGATCCTCTCGGGTTCGGTTCAGGGTCGGGTACCCGTTTAAATTTTATTAAAAAATTTGAACATTCTAATATACCTAAAATACCCTAAAAATCCAAAAATAAAAATAATATAAAACATAAGAATTTGAACAATGTATGATCAAGTACCTAAAATTAACATGAAAATTGGTTCAACTCGGTTATTTTGATAACAAAACGATCTATATTTCAAGTATTTATTTTATTTCTAGTATTTTTAACTATTATTTCAATTACTTTTTAATCATTTTCGATACTTTTAGATAATTCATATATTTTTGGCTATTTATTATGGATATTTCGAAAAAGTTTTATGTACTTTAGGATTTATTTTTGGTATTACGTCTAAATATAACTAATATATTTAAATATATAATTATCATTCATATATTTTCAGGTACCCAAAATATTTCGGTTCGGGTCGGGTTCGAATTCGATTTTCGGGTATTGAAGTTTAAGATCCGTTCTGGTTTTTTTCCTAATTTTGGTTTGGGTACAATACTAACTTTTTGGGTCAGATTCGGTTTGGTTCTTCGGGTTTGAGTATTTTGCCATCCCTGGTACCAATCTTTGATGCCACAAAGCAGGATCCTCAAAAATCTTTACTCTATATCCTCTTTCGATTGGAATATCACGATAAAAATAAACTCCATCTAACAACCTATTTTCTTGAGTAACTTCGTAATAGACAACAATGTGCATTTTAGATTCTGCAAAAACAATACATCTAACAACACAAGCTTAGCTGAAAGTCTTAAACATCCACTTTTCACTGCCATAACGAAACACCCATCTGCAAAAGTCACATGTCTTCGAGTAACATCACAAATGTCAGTGAGCATTCGCATATCACCAGTCATGTGATGCAAAGCTCCAGTATGAAGAAGGACCTCACATGTCTGCTTCTTACCATTCAGTCAATGACGCCCACTGCTACGGAGACCAATTCAAAAATCCAGATGTCGGAGACAACGAAGCAGCATTCGCAGAGGTTGTCCATGGTTGACTTGATCTCCCTTTTCCTCTGCCTGGTGATGCTTCACCAAGTGCTCCACGAGCTCCCCCTTGACCATGTTCTGTGAACCACTTTGGAAATCCAATGATCTCTCAACAATCTCTCTTATAATGAGCACTCCTTTTACAATGTGAGCAGATTATACGATATGCTTCGAGCCACAGCAGTGATAAGAGACTCAATTGACGGTGAATCTGGCGCAATTGATTCAGCTTTTTCCGTAAACTCAACAGTGGCTTGTTTCGGCTCAATACGTGTAGAAGCCATCCTTATTTCTTCTCTTATGACCCTCTGATACACGGTGTTCAGGTTTGGTAGCGGATCCATACCAATTATGTTGGTACAAATGTTTCCAAAGGGTTTATCATCAAGTCCTAAGAGAAACTGGTGTGTTTCTCTTCTTCATACACCTTCGACAATGTTTCAGCAGCTCCACATGTGCACTTGAACATCGGTTTATAAGTCAAAATCTCTTCCCACTTTGCACACAACCTTCCAACATAACAGAGGAACCATCTTGCGTACATGAAGTAAGTTCATATTTGATTTGATAAACTCGGACTGCGTTTCCCACGGAGAAACGTTGTTTCAAACTACTCCACATCTTGGATGCATCTGGTGTAAAAGGAACAATTGATCAGATCGATGGAGAAATACTAGCCCTTATCCATCCGACAAGCATGGAATTCACATTTTTCTAGGCTTCAGCTTCTACAAGTTTCTTTTCTTCACTCGGCAATGGCAAACTCCCATCGGTGAATATTGTTTTCCTCTTAGCACGTAAAGTGTTTTCGAACTCCAAAGACCACTCTGCGTAGTTATCACCGGTAGGTAAAACAAATATTATTAAGGAACCATGATTGTGTGATAGTGGCATATAGTAAGGAGAAGTCATGTGATTCACATCACTCACACCGGAGGACACTGTTTTATGAGCCATCACTTTTATCGATTCTCTCTTCTCACAAAATCTCTTAGATCATAATTTATTTTTCTGGCACTGATACCATGTAAACTTACAGAAAAGATGGGAAAAGATTGTCTCTTCCATTCACGTTTAGAACTCAATATATATATAGATGTAGATAACATCAACTCTTAGATCTAAACTTATTTAACATCATTATCCCAAAATATATAGATATTCACAATATATCAATAGAAACTTCTAGAATTATCTAGGGCCTTCTCAACAATCATGATTTCGATTTGTAACCACAAATATTCTTTGCCATGTATTGCTTCCTGAAACGATTTTATTGGATTCCGTTACATGAATGCTAAATGTGTATATGAATTGCATAGTGGATAGAAATAAAGTTACTAATTTTTCAATTTTCCTACAATTTTCTTATTATATAGTTACTATAAATATATATTTATTTATTTCTCATTAAAAATATATATTTATTTGATTTTTACAATTAAGAAGTTGATATTTTTTATCGTTTTTTTTATAAAATATTAAATTTATAAATCAAATACTAGATTATTATAGGATACAAAAGATAATTTTATCCAATTTTTATAAAAAATTTGTACCAGCAAACACGGACCAACCATCTAATAATAAATTATTGAACTATTTGTTAAGTCGTTTTGGTTAGCAGAAAATTGATAGAACTTTCTCTTTTTTATGGTTTACTGTATGTGTACTGTGAAATCCTCTATGATTCTGAGGCTAAATCTACGTAAAGAAATCGAGTTCCTCAATGAAACTATAAAGCTACTCAAATATTATCTCTGAGGATGGATCATGGCTTTTGGCATTCCTTACAACAGTTGAATTTTGGATCTATAAAACCCCCTCTTCATCTATCATTGGAAGCAAGAGGAAAAAAATTGCCTCAGCGTGATTGCTCATGTGCTAAATATCCATCATCATAAGCATGGAATAACAAAGACTACTCTTCCTAAGGCTTGGAAGACCGAAGGTAGGGTTTTAGGAAGGGTTAATTATGACATCTCAGTTCAGTTCTTTTTCAAGTAGGAGACTCATCTTAACTCGGTGTTGGAGAATAGACCTTGAATGTTCAGAGATTGGACAGTTGCAATAGATCGATGGTCACGTCACCAAGAGCATAATTCTCACCTAAAGGTTCCCTCTGTGTCCAAAGACTTAATAATCTTGTTGATTACCAGAATGATTGAATGAGGATATAGGAGAGGATCTCGTAGAGGTAACTGATGCAAGGGTTCAATAACCAATAAAAGAAGCTCTACGAGAGATTTTGGTAAAGGCTCAATTATTGCACATTAAAGAATATCTTTTTCAGATATATTGATTTCAATCATGAGCAACTACCAATTATGCTCAAATATGTCTTCGAAGAATTGAGGAAGTTTTGGTTCACCTGTTGGTAGGCTCATGTTTCACCTGATAACTACCTACAAGTGCACATATTAACTCGTACTAGTATATGCAGGATCCATCCATAAAGACCAATGATCACATAGAGAACATGAACCAACTACACGCTAAAAGAGAAAGTTGCGATGGAACTAAATTAGTGCAAGCAAACAGAGTAAACAAAAAAAGCAAAGGAAGCACAAATACGATGGGTGTAAATCAATGAGGAAAGTTTTTGGGCACAACGTGTTCTCAAAAAATCATTTCATTGTGAAATTGAAGTTTTAATTAGGGAACATGATTTTAAAGTTATCTTGAACTTAAATCACTTATGTAGAATTAATATACTTCCGTAGTGTAATTCCCTATATTTTTAGAATACTAAGCACTAACTTTCGTTGAGTGTCTTATCCTAAACATGCATTCTAATGAGGTTTGATATGTTTACAAATTTCTTAAACATCAACTTTCGTTGGTCTAAGACAATTTGCTCTTCTAACATTCTTTAAGATAATTAATCGAACATTTCGGTGCATTAAACAATCTAACAACAAAAACTAGGTGATCAAGCTAATTTCGAAATTAAGAACAATGATAGAAGAAAATACATAAGATTACTCCCTAATCTAACAACCCAATATAAAAACTATTAAATCACCTAATGAGAACACTAAACCCAACAAAGGTACTACTCACACATACTCAAAGAACAATCACATGAGATTTCAAGAGAAAACTTGATGAACTTGTAATTGAAATAGATAAAGAGTTCATAATTCTTCTCCTTATAAAAGTACACGTGTAGATTTTTCTCCCTCGGGATTATAAAGCTCAAAGTTGCTTAGAAAACTCAAAAGTAGCATAATCAAACCTAAAACACTAGTCTTGGTTGTTTTATCATGTATCGAAGTCTAAAAATCGGGTATTCTTTTGGTTCGGTCTGATTCAAAAATTATCTTCACGATACGCCTTGGATCTATCGATTCTTATGGTGTGGTTCGATCGATCCATTCCACTCTGCCAAAATTCTCTTCATCGGAAATCACTCATCTTCTCAACAGCATTTTTGGCCACAATGTACTTTAAGCTCCAAAGTTTGTCTAAATGAATTCTTTTTCTTGATTTAAATCTGTAACCTGTTTAAGGACAAACAAGACTTAAAGGCTCTGAAAAGACTGAGATACATAAGGAAAACAAATTTTCTCGATTGAAAGCTCAAGTAAAAACCTGAAAATCACAACATCAAATCCCTTAGAATTGAATTTTTACTTGTCCTCAAGTAAACGAAAATGAAGATTAAATCGAAGGATAAGAAATTTGAAAACAGGGACTTTTACACTTTCATATGTCCTTACTTTGTGCTAAGATTCACTAACCACATAAAGTAAAAACCACTCGAACATTCTAAACGGGTTCTAATCTCTGATTGAACACATCATCATGTTAATCCCGCTCTTTTAGGATTGATCTATTCGTAAGATGCTTCTTATAACTTTTTCAGAACTTTTTTTTTGCGCGCTAGCTGAGAAGCCGCGGAAGAAGAACTCACATGTTTTCCGATTTGCCTCGTTGTCTTTGTCATACCTTCAAAAACAAAACTTGACAAAAAGTTAGACTCAAAGAGGCAACGAAAAAATCAACTCACCAACGACAAATGCTATATCATCATCAACAAACCAAAATCATCCACTCAACGACCAATTCATCACATTTCTTCATCAATTTTCGATTTCAAGAATAGCCCGATTTCAAATTCTCCAAAATCATCTCAAGCACATGTTCTTGAATTTAAATTTACTCTCAAAGTCTAATAATCATCAATCCCAACTCAAATAATAAAGAATAAGCAAGAAAGTCCATATCTTCCGCAAACTTCGACGTTATATTATACAAAATTTCAAAACTCACCAAACGCACATAAAGTCGTGTTCTAGTCCTAGAATCATGTTTCCTTAGCATGCTCGACTAATAAAATCAACACCAATATTTAAGAACAATGTAGAGCAACATCAATTCCACACCAATTTTGTCTAAAAATCAAAATCACCCATTCAACTCATCCAAAGCTCAATTGGGGCATGATATTACTTTGAAATCGCATCACACATGCATATAATATCATAGATCATCCAAACATGAAGTGAAATTGCATGAATCAAAAGCCCCTAAAACTTTAGAAGAAGATTGCGGAGTCATACCATTGTTTCATAACAAATAGTTGGTACCGATAGATAGAGAACTAAAAACTAATGAACTCAGCACCAAAAATCTTTCAAATCCGTTGAAAATTAAGGGATTTTGAGTTGTTTAAAAAAATTATGTTTCTTTGGTGAGAGAGAGAGAGAGAGAGAGAGAGAGAGAGAGAGAGAGAGAGAGAGAGAATTGCAACAAAGGAGAGAAAGAATGAGTGTTTGATCTGAATTTTTGCAAAAAGGAAATTCGTGTCAATAGCGGTTTACCTTGAACCGATCCATTCCATTATGGAAAAATATCACCTTGTGAAAGCAACACTGGATTGATCAATCTTGTTCCCTGGATCGATTGATCTGTTCTAGTTTGTCAGCAAATTCTTGATACATCTCGAAACAAAACAAAAAATCAAAAGCACACAAACATTCCTAATAAAAAGAAATAAAACTAACTAGTGAGTTGCCTCCCACTCAACGCTTGTTTATAGTCACGAGCCTGACTTCAAACTGCTCAAGTGATGGCGATTTTGTCAAAGGAACGCTAGTTCCTTCTTTGGGTGTCTTGTCGGCGAGATATGGCTTTAGTTTTTGCCAATTCACAGTGAATCATCGTCCAGTCTATTCAAGAACAACAACTCCATATGGTCGTACATCAGCAATGGTAAACAGCCTAAACCAACATTATTTGAGCTTTCGCGGATAGAGCTTCAAACGGGAATTGAAAAGTAGAACTTGAGCTCCTACATCGAAATTTCTCTGGATGATATTTTGTCATGCCATGCTTAGTTCTCTCCTTGTAAACTTGTGTGTTCTCATAAGCATTTTGACACATCTCATCTAATTACTTAAGCTCAATAATCCGCTTCTCTGTCGTAGACTTGATATCAAAGCTCATCAACTTCGTAGTCCTATAACCACTGTGCACTAGCTCAACATGCAAATGAAAAGCTTTTCCATACACGAAGTGAAATGATGCAGTGCCCAAAGTTGTCTTATAGACAGTTTGATATGCCCATAATGTATCATCGAGCTTTGTATCCCAACTTTTGTGAGTCTTGCCTACAATCTTTTTCAGTATCCCTTTGATCTCCGTATTAGAAATCTCAGCTGGTCCACTCGTCCAAGGATGATAAGGTGTGTCTCTCTTGTGTCTGACTCTGTGCTTCTTTAGCAAATTACCAAACAACTTATTGATAAAATGGGATCCTCCGTTGCTAATGACAACTCAGAGAACTCTAAACCATGGAAAGATCACTAATTTGAACATCTTCAAGATCACATTTGCATCATTTGTGGGGCTAGCCAGCGCTTTAACCCACTTTGGAAGGTAGTCCACAAAAACCAAGATGTATTGATTTCCATAGGAAGATGGAAACAGTCTCATGAAATTAGTACCCTATACATCAAATACCTTCCGGGATGAATTTCTGAGGCATCTCATTCCTCTTGCTAATGTTGCCCTTTCTCTGGCAAACATTGCACTTCGAAACAAATTCGTGGGCATCTTTAAAAGTGTAGGCCACCAAAACACGACCTGCAGAACCTTCGAGGCAATTTTGAAGGTGGAAAAATGTCCCATGTACTTCGAACCGCGGAAATGGTAGAGAATACCCTACATTTTGGATTCTGGGATGCACCTACGAAATAGACCGTGAGAAACGAATCATCCAAGAAGTAATGTCTGATATCTCGCAGAACCTTCTATGTCTCATAGCTTGCAAAACTAGGAGGTTCAATTTTTTCACTCAGGTAATTGAAAAGTTTGTGAATGATGGAATCTCATCACGAGTCTGCCGAATGGCGAAACAATTAACCCCATCCAAATATTCATTATAAAAATATGTATTCTCTATAGGAAGACTATCGTCAAGTGGGGTTTCAGCTTCCACTTGTAATCGAGATAAATGGTATGCAACACCAATCTCGATTCCTCGCTTATCCCATATCTCCAACTACAATATCCAAATCCATCTCAAAAGCCTTGTTTTGAATCTTTCTTAGACATCATGTACCTCAAAGCCGCATGATCTGTGTAAATAATGACTTTGGAACCTAATAGATATTGCCTAAACTTCTCAAATGCATAAATCACATCCAACATCTCCCTCTCAGTAGTAGCATACTTGAACTGAGCATTATCAAGTGTCCTGCTAGCATAATAAATCACATGAAGCTTCTTATCTTTTCTCTAACCCAACATTGATCCCACTACATAGTCACTAGTATCACACATCACCTCGAAAAAGGCAAATCCCAATCTGGTGGCTGCACAATAGGAGTGCTAACGAGTGCCTCCTTGATTGTCTGAAAAGCTGACAAACAATCTGCATCAAAATCTAACTTGATATCTTTGTTGAGGATACTGGTTAAGGGTCTAGCAATCTTAGAGAAATCCTTGATGAATATCTTGTAAAAGCTTGCATGTCCCAAAAAACTTCGAAGGTCTTTGACCATAGGAGGAGTTTGAAGACTCGTCATCACTTCGATCTTTGCTTTGTCTACCTCGATTCCTTTCTCAAAAATCTTCTGCCCCAAAAAATCCCATTTTGTACTATGACATGGCACTTCTCTAAGTTGAGCACAATATGCTTCTCCTCACATCATCTCAAGATCCTACAAAGGTTAGATAAACGATTAGAGAATGATGAATCGTAGATAGAAACATCATCAATAAAAACCCCCATGATGTCCTCAAGCAAGTATGTGAATATGGACATCACGCATCTTTGGAAAGTAGCTGGTGCATTACACAATCCGAAAGGCTTCCTTGGGCAAGCATATGTCCCATATAGACATGTCAATGTAGTACTCTTTTTATCACCGAAAGGATGGGAATCTGAAAGAAACACGAATAGCCATAAAAAATAATAGTAGGGATGATTAGTAAGTTTCTCAAGCATTTGATCAATGGAAGGAAGAGGAAAAAGTCCTTTCTGTTGTTTGAGTTCAACTTTCGATACTCAATACAACATGTGGCATGTGGGGGTCTTTGTGGGAATGAGCTCGTTCTTATAATTGGTGATGACAGTGATGCCACCCTTCTTTAGAACCACATGAACCGGACTGACCCTAACGCTGTTATAGATGGGATAAATCACACCTGCACCCAAAGTTTAAGAATCTCCTTCTTGAAAACTTCCATAAACTTTGAATTAAGTCCCTGTTGATGTTCAATGGATGTCTTAGATTTATCATCCAAGTGGATTCTATGCATGCAAAGATCTGGAGAAATACATGTGATATCATCTAAAGAGTATCTCAATGTTTTTAATACTTTTGAAATTTTAAAAGAAACAAAGTGGTCTCAGCATTATTTAGGTTAACATTAGTAATCAAAAAATATGTTGAATTAGGACCTAAGAAGGCATATCTTAATCCAGTTGGCAGCAATTTGTGCTCGAGTTTTCCAACTTTCAGCTTGCTCCAATATGGTTTCAGGATCGTCACAAGTTAAGATGAAGTCACACATGGCTCATTGAGTTTGATGAAGGCGACCCATTTCTCAATTGTTGGTGCCGAATCCAGCAATGCAACAACCACATATTTATCATCACTCAAGAATCCATACTCGTTTTCTATATGAGTCAAAGCGATTGATAACTCAGGTTTTCGCCCGATATAACACTGCAAACGTACAGAAAGTACGATGTAGTGGTTTGGGATCAAATCCACAGAGACCAAAGGTAGCACATAGAATTTCAAATCAAATAGTGGGCTACAGCGAAAAAGATGTCTTGTAAGAGATGCAAAAAATCGAAATTCAGAAAGTAAAGCAAGCAAGCAAGCAACAACGGAGTTGTAAATCGATCAAAGAAGAGTAGGGCATTGGGTATTCTCAGGGAAACATTTCATTTTTGATTCGAATTATTGACTAGGGAACATGTTTAAAACTATCTTGAACTCAAACACAATTGTAGAATTGATCTACTTCCGTAGTATCAATTCCCTATGTATTAGAAACCTCGAGACTAATTTTCGTTGACTCTCAGATTCTAATAATGTATTCTAAACAAGTTTGATAGGTTCCAAGTTCACTTAAACGTCAAATTCCATTGGCTTAAGATGAATTGCTCATTTAGGTATCTTTCAGGCATTTAAACAAACACTTTCCAGGCGTTAAATAACCTAAGATCAGAAACTAAGTGATCAAGTTAATTTCATGCATTACGAACAATCCTAGATGAAGATCCAATTGATAATATCCTTAATCATACAATTTTATGTCAACAATTCATGAATCCTTATGCGAGAACCCTAAACCCAACAAGTAAAATACTCACTCATGATCAGAGAAACAACACAAATCAAATCAAAGAGAGACATCACTGTATTTTCAATAAATAAAGAGTAAGGTTCAGAATTCTTTTCGGATTCGAATTACGGAAGATGATACTTCTCCTTAGGTTATAAATCTCTCTCTTACTCTCAAAAACTCAAAAAATAGCATAATGATAGAGGAAACACGAGTTTAGGTTTTAGTTATGAAATCTGGTTCAGATGTGTATATATTTTCTTGCATAATTAGGATCATTTTAGCTTAGTTTCATCCACTTTTAGGTTGTATATATGGCATTTTAGTCATAGAATGCATTAGATTGAGTCTAGTGTCTAGTATAGGCATATTTTGCATTTGCATTG
>OVAN01011627.1:0-14517 GCA_900406275.1 Anastatica hierochuntica | reverse complement strand
GACACGTCACAAAGTGATTTCTCATATAATATATATATATATATATATATAGATATTATTTTATTTTTAATAATTTAGTTCTATTTACAAAATATTTTTCGTAAAATTATCATGTGAATCTATTTAAGTGTATGAAGATGAAAAGTCAACAAAATTGTTGAAGAAATATTCAAACGCCAATTAAATGTAAAAAAATTTAATTTTACAATTTTTAAAAATGAAATATAAATAAATAAAAAAGTGATGAGGTGTCATCTTATGGAGAGCTCCCTTCATCTTTTATAATATAGATAGATAATATTTAAATTATTTTAAATGTTGTTTTTATTTTGTTTTGCTTGGATTTCTTTTAATTTTCGGTTTATTTAATTTTAAACAAAAAACCATAATGCGTTGTTTAATATTAAATTTTGAACTTTGAATTGTTTTTTTATTAAAGTGGTAATGAATTATAACATAGAAAATATTAATATACATTGTTTTAAACTAAAAAAATAATATATGGCTTATATATTTAGCTACAAACAATAAAAAAAAAGTTATTAAGGATTATCATAATAACCAAAAAAATAATAAAATTATGATTTATTTTTATTAATATTAGATTATTATATTATTGTAAGCTAAAGTCACATCCATATAGTTTGTACGATATAACCATATTCGTACCATATGCTCTATTTCGGTTCGGTTCGAATTGGATCAATTTCACCATATTCAACACCGTCTAGTATTTGTTTCAATTTAGTTTGTCTCGGTTTAATTACTTTGCACTTTTGACACCATATCTTTAGGTTGAATTAATTTAGGGACAATTTAGTTTATAAAAATGATCGACACAATAGTAGAAAAATAAAATTATATAATTTTAAGTATCATGTTCAGTTTTTTGTGCTTGTTATGTAAATAATTTACTATTTATGAAAGTGTCGTTTGCTTAACATATAATTTACTATTTATAAAATGACAAATAACATTTTCTACGTATGGTAGTTTTCCAAATTGGACCATATTCTACGTAAGGTAGTTTTTAGAAATTGGACCTAATTTAAATCTTGAGATTACTAACGTAATGTATGCTGTATATGTTTTTATTATATTGGGAAATATGAAGCCATTCTAGAAAATAGTTGGTCTTTTTCATCCTTCTTAAGTCGACGATGCACTAATATCATAATCAATGTCATAAGTTTTTAAAAAATCCAAAACGTAAACTCTTAACGGAGTACATGATGAAACAATTGTATTGAAGAATCCGAAACTCGGGGAAGGTAACCAAATCATTTGATTCTTTGCCTTCTTCTACCAACATGCCTTTGTGGTGCTGAACATAGTATTATTGAGCAATGAGCATCATCATCATCTTCTATCAACACGCGGTGGCGAGATCTCCTAGCCATCTTTGTTTGTTGTTCTTTTACTTGCTTTTTACAAATCTCCTTTTCTCTTTTTCCCCTTTAAAATTTTTTCAAGTTCTGCTTCGGGAGATCCTGACATAGCGTGTTATCCTAACTCACGGAGGAAGCAGATGAGCAATAACCTTATGAAACCATTGCTCTCGGCTTCACTGTCTCTCTGGCTCATCATCTTTTCGGCGTAGAGCATGAATTCCTCTCTGGTGGCTCTTACACTTATGAGTTAAATATTTCTCAGGTTTAAACTTGAAGATCCTTTTTGTGCCCTCCAATTGAGATATCACCCCCAAGAACAATCGTTCCTTCCGTAGACCACAGCGAGATGCCAACCGCGTACGATCCCCTCCACACATAATCCAATTCGGAGATTCACAATAGATCTGGAGGCGGAATCGCCGGCTTCCTTTTTGATCTGCAACATAAAACTTTTTATATAATCGGCATGTAAACATAAACTTCCTTTTTGAACTGGCTAAATTATATAATCGTCGTAGTCCCAATTTTACTTTTGAAAACACTAAGAACATATTCATTGAGAATATGGGCTTCAAACATATAAGCCAGGTAAATATTGACTTGCTATAACTACTCCATGTTGCTCCATTGAAACAACGGATTTGAGACTGAACTGATGAATAAATAGTTGAACCTGCGGACCCTTATCTTAAATCGTTGTGGGGATTGTTAGCTACGTCTTTTACAAATTTTCATATCTGCAGAAGATTAAAGATGAAATAGATGACAGTAAAATTGAATATGTAATGAAGTTAGGTAGTTGGAAGAGGATTTAATAAACAGAGACCGGGAATACAAAAAAACTTCGATTTAATAAGCTCTAAATTTATAAAAAGAGCTACTTAATAATCAACTCAGATAAATCTTATTCCCCTGTGTGGGTAAATCTTATGGTCGCTAAGACGACAAAGTATCGTCCTACATTACAAAGATAACCAAATAATGATACATAGCTACATGATAAACAACTCAAATGATCTTTGAGATTGTAATATCTCAGGCTACATGTCAGAAAAGGAACAATCTAACACCAATAACAGATGTTTATATAACCATGAAGGAAAATGTATCAAAGAAAAATGTCATCTTCTTCTAGCAACCCATTAAAGGTGACCCAAATTTAACTACTAATCTCATCAGGAGAACATATAAAAAGACAATTGAAACGAATAGAAACAACACTATCCTAGTTTAGTTAATCGATCATTCCATATAGTGAAATCATGAATCATTGAGCTTAGCGATGTCAATTTTATCCACAATATGAACAAACACATAGAGAGAGATAGTAGATTTGATTACTTGAGAATCATAGTTTGCTGCTACTTCTGCTTCTCTTCGCTCTCATAATTTTTCAATGTTCTTCTCCTTCCTTATCACTTTTCCCTTTCTCATTCATCGTCTCTCTTCTCTCATTCTTTTCTCACTCTCTTTCTCTCTCTTGTCTGTGTTCTTCAAGATGGAAATTATTTCTCCAATAGAATCATATTGTTTTCAACACCACTCTCGTCATCTCAGAACAAGCTCATTTTCCTCTAGTGTTTTACTTTATCATTTTTCTCTGGTTCGGGTTTCGGAGAATTTGTCCATGGCGGCGTCGAAAGGTGGAGTACTCAGAGGTTAAGCGATGAAATCGGTGTAAGATTCGCTGGGGGAGGGTTGGGTTTATATACGGTGGTATGGCATCCCGTGATTGATGGGAGAGGAGATGAGGAGTCCATTCTGTTAATGGTGGATGAATTGCAACATTGAAGAGATGGCGTTACTGAAGCTCGCGATGGAGAGGGAAGTGATCCGATGGTGAAGCTTGCGAAGAAATTTTTCTCGCAAAGATTGGACCGTCGAGAAGTAGTGGGCCTCGGGCCCAATATATGAAGTTTATGAAGGAGACTCCTTCCCGTTTTTGTTGTTTCTGGGAGAAGTAGATCAAAACAACATGAAGCTGGGTTGAGAACAGTTGAAATGACGCAACTTTTGTTGTGCAGACAGCGAAACGTTGGATGCTGAAGTGACGGAAGGGTGATGCTTGTGTTTCAGGCTGATGTGGCAGTGTTCTAAAGCCACAATCATCTCCTTTTTATTAGTTAGATTCTATTAGCTTGTGTTTATTAAACTAAAATCATTTCATAATTTAGTGAACATATTAGATTATTGATTTAGTGTTGGTTTAATTGGTCAAGTATATATAGTCGTTGTAAGAAGCTTTGCTATTCATTCATTAAATAAGAAAATTATTTTCTACAAAACTATCTCAAATCTCTTTTTCTTTTATGGTATCAGAGCAAAATCGTTGCGATCTTTGATCTCTCTCTTTGATTTCTTCATGTTCTTGAGCTGATTTCATCATAGATTCGTGATATCAAACCTCGATCCGTGTTAATTTCGAAGAAAAAGAGGTGAAAATCGTTATCTAAATTCTTCATCTTCTTCTCTAAGCACGATTTGAGCTGAATCATCTTGCAAAAATGGCGAAAACCAGTAGAAAGTTACGAAATCGCACAGTCACGAATGATCTAGAAGAATCGGGAATGAAAATCCGCTCGACATCGAAATCTCAAGAAGAATCTGAAGTGTTTGGATATGATCTTCCGCAACATTCAAATACTAAAGGTATCTCTAAATCGATATTCTCTGGGATGTTATCCATTGATAACACACACAGTCCCTTCTTTCTTCATTCTGCCGATCATCCTGGACTCAGTATTGTTTCACAAATTTTGGATGGAACAAACTATAATAATTGGCTCATTGCAATGAAAATGAGCTTAGATGCTAAGAACAAATTAGGTTTTGTTGATGGATCTTTGATGCGACCATCAAATGATGATCTTCTTGCTAAGATCTGGAGCCGTTGTAATAGTATGGTTAAGGCATGGATATTGAATGTTGTTAGTAAGGAGATTTATGATAACATTCTCTACTATGAAGATGTTGTGGAAATGTGGAATGATTTGAGTTCTAGATTCAAAGTTACTAATCTGCCAAGGAAATATCAATTGGAGCAGTCAAGAGCTAGTCTTAAGCAGAGATCTTTGGATTTGTCCACTTATTACACTATGAAAACATTGTGAGAACAATTGGGAAATGCTAAGTCATCAAGTGTGAAGAAATGCAATTGTGATCACGTAAAGGAACTCCTAGATGATGCTGAGACTAGCAGAATAATTCAATTCCTTATGGGATTGAATGACAGCTTTGCAAGTGTAAGAGGACATATTCTGAATTTGAAACCAAGGCCAAGTCTACCAGAGATATATAATATGCTTGACCAAGATGAGAGTCAAAGGATTGTTGGAGTAAATAGAAGAATGACTTCTCATCCAGTGGCTTTTTAAGTTCAAGAAGCCGACAATGTTGATCAGAATCAAATCATGTTATCTCAAGGAGGTTATCACAAGCCTAAATGTACATATTGTTCAAGACTAGGACATATTGCTGATAAGTGCTATAAGAAGTATGAGTTTCCACCAGGTTTTCACAAAGGAAAGAAACCACAAAATGTTGGAACCGCAAACCTTTCTACATCAATGCCAGTGAGTTCATCTCAACTTGAACAGAAAGAAAATTTGTCTTGTGAAACTATGACTCCAGAGTAACTTCAACAAATGATCTCCTATCTAAGTTCACATCTACGCACAAATGGAATCACATCAACTACTCCAGATCAAGCTATTGCTTCTACTTTAACTTCTGCTCCTGTAATATCACAAGTTACAGGAAGCATTTCAGGTAATTTCATTACTCTTTTTAATCATTCTTACTATGATATGCTCATTAGTTCAGTATCTCAAGAAACAGATTTATCCCTTAGAGCTTGGATCATAGACTCAGGAGCCACTCACCATGTGTGTCACACTAAGGAATTATTCACTAAATATAAACCCTTAGATATCACCTTTGTCACCTTACCAAATGGTAGAACAATTATCATAGTTGGGATAGGATTCATTCAATTGACTGTTGATATTTCTCTCTACAATGTGCTTTTCATACCTGAATTTCGTTTCAACTTGCTCAGTGTGAGTGTTTTAACTAGAACATTAAACTCAAAAGTGTCATTCACTGCTGATGATTGTTACATTCAGGATCTTACTCAAGAGTTGATGATTGGTCAAGATAAACAAGTGGGGAATTTGTATATTCTAGATGTTCATGAGTCTCATAGAAACATACATTTCACAGGTACTTCTGTTGCATATCTTGTTATAATAGTAGATGCTATTGTTTGGCATAAAAGATTAGGACATCTTGCTCAGTTTAAAATTGAATCTTTAGTTGATGTTTTACAGATTACAAAAAGCAAAGTGAATAAAGATCATATTGATGCTTGTCATGTGTGTCATTTGGCTAAGCAGAAACATTTGCCTTTTAAAACTGGAAATCATAGAAGTAGTAAACCTTTTGAACTGTTGCATGTAGACACTTGGGGTCCTTTTAGTATCTCTACTATTGATGGTTTCAAATACTTTCTAACAATAGTAGATGATCACAGTCGTGCAACTTGAGTGTTTTTGATGAGAAATAAGTCTGATGACCTTCATATTTTTTCCTGATTTCATTACAATGGTAGAGAATCAATACAATACAAAAGTGAAATCTGTTAGATCAGACAATGCTCATGAATTGAAGTTTACATAATTATATGCATCCAAAGGCATTTTATCTTTCCATTCTTGCCCTGAAACTCCTGAGCAAAATTATGTGGTAGAGAGAAAACATCAACATATTTTGAATGTAGCTAGATCTTTGTTATTTCAATCTCAAGCTCCTTTAGAATTTTGGGGAGATTGTGTGTTAACTGTTGTGTTCCTAATAAATAGATTATCATCTTCAGTATTAGGAAACAAAACTCCTTATGAAAAGTTAACAGAAAAGAAACTTTCATACAGTGATTTGAAGGTCTTTGGGTGTTTATGTTATAGTTCAACATCTCCTAAGGGTAGACATAAGTTTGGACCTAGAGCTAAGGCTTGTGTTTTCTTAGGATATCATGTAGGATACAAAGGTTACAAGCTATTAGATATAGAGACAAACTCTGTTTCTATTTCTCGGCATGTCATTTTTCATGAGGATATATTTCCTTTTGCATCATCAAACATTAATGATAATGTAAAATCCTTCTTTCTTCATACTTCTTCATCTATTGTTCATGATGTTGTGCCCTCTTTGCACACATCTTTTGATGCTTCTCCTTGCTTGGACATGACATCTTCTAATGTTTCTCTTCCTTCTGGACAATGACCTCCCAGACCAAAGAAAATCCCTTCTCATTTGCAGGACTTTCACTGTTATAATACATATATTACTATTCATACTACTTCTTATCCTATAGCAAATTATATTTCTTATTCTTATTTATCTGAGCCTTTCAAAGCTTTCCTTAATGCCATTACAAAAGTCAAAGAACCAAATAAATATTTGGAAGTTATGCTTGATAAAATTTGGTGTGATGCTATGGGTGTTGAGATTGGTTCTATGAAAGGACTCATACATGGAGTATATTTACTTTGCATGCGGATAAAGTTGCCATTGGGTGTAAATGGATTTTAAAGTCAAGTACAATGCGGATGGCAGAGTGGAGAGATATAGAGCAAGGTTAGTTGCACAGGGGTACACTCAAGAAGAGGGTGTTGATTATAAAAAGACTTTTTCTCATGTAGCCAAGCTTTCTACAGTGGGAATCTTGATTGATGTAGCTGCTAAGAAGAATTGGTCTTTGACAACTTTGGATATCTTGAATGCATTTCTCAATGGAGATCTGGAAGAGGAAATTTTCATGAAGTTGCCTTCAGGTTATGCAAATATCAAAGGAGAATCTTTACCAGAGAATTCAGTTCTAAGGCTGCACAAGTCCATTTATGGTCTTAAGCAGACATCAAGACAATGGTACATTAAGTTTTATTCTACGCTGAAATCTATGGGATTCAAAACTACTCACAGTGATCATACATTGTTTGTGAAGAATGTGAATGGAAGGTACTTGGCAGTTTTAGTATATGTGGATGATATTTTGGTGGCAAGCAACAATGATGATGTTGTGAGAGACTTTACTGAAGAATTGAAGTCCCATTTTCAGCTTAGAGTATTGGGAGCTTTGAATTATTTCCTTGGTTTAGAGGTTGCTAGATCAACTAATGGGAATATTAGTGTGTCAACGTAAATACACTTTGGAGTTACTTGATGAAACATGGTTTTTGGGATGTACGCCTTCTTCTATAGAAATGGATCCCACTGTCAAACTTTCTAAGGATGCAGGGACAATGTTGGAAAATCCTAAAGTATACAGGAAGTTGATGGGGAAGTTGATGTATTTGGCCATCACACACCCTGATATTAGTTTTGCTATTACAAAGCTGTGTCAATTCTCCGCAGATCCTAGATATATTCATCTGCAAGCAGTGCATAAAGTGCTTAGATATTTGAAGGGCACAGTGGGACAAGGAGCGTTTTATGCTACAGGACGAGATTTCACATTGAAAGAATTTGCTGACTCTGATTGGGCAGCTTGCTTGGATACTAGACGATCTATTATAGGATATGCAGTGTTCTTAGGAGACTCTTTAATCTCATGGAAAGCTAAGAAACAGATAACCATTTCTAGAAGTACAACAGAAGCAGAGTTTAGAGCAATGGCGAATACTTCATGTGGAATCATTTGGATACAAAGGATTATGGAGCATTTTCAGGTTCCTTTAGATATGTCTGCTTTGCTTTTATTGTGATAATAATGTTGCATTGCACATAGCAAACAACTCGGTCTATCACGAAAGAACTAAGCATGTTGAGTTGGATTGTTATGGGATCCGAGAAAAAATTGATGAAGTGTTCCTCAAGACTATGCATGTAAGAACAAATCATCAATTGGCCAATGTTTTGACCAAACCTTTATATCCAGCAACATTCAAGGAGCTAATTGGCAAGATAGGAGTTGTAGATATCTTTGCACCTCCATCTTGAAGAGGGCATTAGCTTGTGTTTATTAAACCACAGTCATTTCTTGGTTTAGTGTACATATTTGATTATTGGTTTAGTGTTGGTTTAGTTGGCCAAGTGTATATAGTCGTTGTAACAAACTTTAGTATTCATTCATTGAAGAAGAAAATCATTGTCTACAAAACTATCTCAAATTTATTATTCTATTAAATTCTAAGCTTTAATCTAACAAATATCCGATGTGAATACTCTGCCTATAGACCACACGGTCATACTCTTTGAAAGAGGGAAAATATTGACTCTTATCAAGACTAAGAGGGTGATTGTTTTGGACTTTAACAATGAATTGTTACTGTAAAATATTTTTATAACCAATTGACTGTAACTTTTAAAACTGTGACTTTTAAAATAATTAAAAGTCTCAATTTGTTTGCTGTTAAAATTAAGTCACGCATCTACAACAAATAAATTAAGAAGTTGGACTGTGAGAAACTTAAGGAGAATAAATAGGACTGTAAAAAACTAAAAGTCTTTAAAATATGATTGGATAAATTTAACTTTAAAAACTTTAGATAACAGTAAAAGTCTCGTGCAAAGTCAATCAACCCCTGAATCTCAAGGATAACCAAACAAAAACATAACATCTACCAAACTAGTAAATTTAGGAGAATAACTTTTCATTTGTAAAAAATTACATTTAATTATAAAATATTAATATATAATTAATTAGTTACATAATAAAAATCATGATTATTTATAATAAAACAGTTAAAGTAAAAAAGTAAAGAAAAATCAATTTCACTATATAAAAAGTTAATAGTTTATATTTTTGTAAGAAATAAAAAAATATTTTAAAACTAATACAAACAGAAAACATAATTATCTCTAAATCCATATTAAATGTGATCTCATCTGCACTGTATTTATTTTTCATAAACATAATCGTCTCTAAAACATATTATAGTTTTCGAAGTTTTTTTATATCAAATATTATTGCTTTGTTATAATTGAAAATTATTTTAAAAGTTAAAATATGATTCTGTAACAGGTTAACTGAGACTCATATTATTATAAAAATAACGTATGATTTAACTTACTACGGGTTAAACATCTTAGCTGATACCAAAAATGTTGAATCTCAACTATAAATTTATAAATTTAACTTATGCAATTTTACAAAATTTTAACAAGTCATCAATATATTAATAAAATATTATTCCACTTACAAAATATTATTCCACTTGCAACTATAAAATATATTTTTGTCACATTTTTTTTGAATGATTTTGTTTCACTAACAAAGCCAATACAGAACCATCAACCATAAATGTTACTCTCTTTTATCATTTCATTCATAAATAAATAAAAATAAAATTTCAAAAGAAAAATCAAACCGAAATCTAACATTGGTCGTGTTTTTTTTTTTTTTGTTGACAACAAATTTTTATTTAAAGCCCAAAAGACTATTACTACAAGGCTTTTCCAAATCAAGGAACCCAAATTTCTTTATTTGCTACAATTAAAGGTAAGTGCAACAAGATAAAATCTAGTTACACGTGTAAGATTAATAATAAAGATTGGACACGTGTATGTGTGAAGAAGAACAAAATGCTGAGTCACAATTTTGCCTTATCCATGACCGGTTTCCACCTCCGTGTTTCTAACTCCATGGTTCCATCACCGTGCAAGCTTTTGATGCCTCTTCAGTCGCCTATTATTTTCGCCACCCCAAGAGGCTAGATGCGTGAACTCATTTTTATTAAAGACACTCTTCGTCATATTCATTTTGTTTCTCCACTGCTCATTTGCCTTGCAACGTGATTAACTTTCTTCAACACCACAAACATCATTGCGAGCTAACCATTCTCCTTTAACCAAAACCAAATTAATCTCTCTATAAGAGGGAAATGCCCCAAATCCAATCATATAAAATATGGATTTTAAACTGTCGTAAATGACATAAAGGCAAAACATTATTCAAGAGAAACTTGGTAAGATTAAAACAAAAAGAAAGATAGTAAAATAGATCTGATGTGAAGAAAGATGATAAACTACATCAATTCATAATCAAGGAAGAAAATATCTAGAATAAATTCAGCCTCGACTTGAATCGAAGAAACTTATTTATCCGTTTCACCACGATTTCAAAATGAAGGCGGAATAGATACACTTCAAAAAGTCAATCCGAAGAGGATCGAAGGATGCGTCCGATTAAACAGAAAAACAAGTCGTTGGTGAACTTGACGAAGATGAGCTATCGCCGTTTTCAAACGACGAAGGAAAACCGAATTCACCGGAAAATTATTAACTCTGAATAAGCGAACAAATAAAAACAATATCATCACTTTTCACCGATGAAAGAGGACAAAAAAACCAAAATAGGATGACTCCGGAGCCTCGGAGTTGAGGAAACGAAGAAACTGGGGTGTTATTGAATGTTGTGTTTTAAATGAATTTATTGTAATTCAAAATCAAAGTGAAATTCACTGTTATTCAATCATGCATTTCATGAAATACATTAAAATACATTGTTATTGGATTGAGCATTTGATTGATGTAATATGAAATACATTGAAATCACCTGTTATTCAAAAAAATTAGATTTTTGTTGTGAATTGCTTTTGATGGATTTTAATGTATTCTCTTAGTCATTTTATGACTAATCCAAATCAGAGGTTTTTCATCAGTATTCTCAAATACATTCATAAAAACATAAATACATACATAAAATGTGTATCATGGCGGGCCGTGAGGTTCTTCATGGTGGCCTTGGATGGCTTATCGGTGACGGCTCGAAGATACGGCTCTGGGAGGATTCGTGGCTCTCATCGACAACTCCCACCAGACCGATGGGACCAGCTCCTAGCCGTGACACACCTCTGCGGGTCTCAGACTTGATCGTGCATGAGACGCGCACATGGAACTAGAACATGGTCTCTCGCCTTTTACCTGACTATGAACATCATGTGAGGCTTTTGCGATTAAGCTCCTCTTCTACAGAGGATCGTCTTGTTTGGCTCCCTTCTAAGAATGGTATTTTAGTTTCGGCTATGCTACTCTCATGCGGGATGATTCTGTGTACGCTGCGGACTCTGAGTTTGATTGGCTCAAGTGTGTTTGGCGAGTCCCGACCCTGCCCAAGATAAGAAGCTTCTTGTGGAAGGCAGTGCGAGGCGCCTTAGCCGTTGGTTCACAGCTTCAAGCTTGTGGAATGGATGGAGATTTCAAGTGTATGCGATGTGGAGGGCATGAGACCGAGGACCATGTGCTTCTCCTCTGTCCTTTCGCACAACAAGTCTAGGTCTAATCTCCGATATCCATGCCTAATTTTCTCCAGCTACCGACGATTACTAGCTTCTTGAGTGTAGCTTCACAGTTCAAAAGTCTCCCGCCCGTTGGACTTTCACATGCAGCTCTATTTGCGTGGATAGGGTGGGGACTTTGGAGAGCTTGTAATGACTTGGTTTTCTCCAATTCTTCTTGCTCACCCGCTGATATAATCTCTCACGCGGTTATTGCGGCTCGACAATGGCAGGAAGCACAATATTTAGTCAAGTCGCCGATCAGAGCTGCGGCAAATCGTCACTCAACGTCGCATGATGGTCTTCAGTGCTTCGTAGACGTATCTTGGATTTTCCGCTCTAATGCGGATGGTATCTTAGGAGAGTTTACCGCCTCCTCACAATTTGTTTCATCAGACTTAATGGCTGAAGCTTGGGCGTTGTTTATGGCCTTAACAAAGGCTCGCTCACAGGGTGTCGATGATCTAGTTTTGTTCTCCGACTCGCAAGTGCTTATCAATCTACTCAATAAAGACCAATCTCACAACGATATTCACGCGATTCTGGAAGATTTACGCTTGATTGTTTCAGAGTTTAATTCTATCTCTTTCCATTTTATTCCTCGCAATCTCAATAATTTGGCAAATGCTTTAGCTAAGGAGGCTCTTGTGCCTCCTAGACTCTCTTGATTTTGATTGAATAAAGTTTGGTGCTCAAAAAAAAATATACATACATAAATTTATTTTATTCATTTTTCTTTTGAACCAAACGACTTAACAATAACAAATTTCATCGATAAAATTATTTTAAGAAGAACTTCAATTCGATAGTTGGAATCCTAATCCAAAATTTCTATATCCCTCGTTCACCGTGAAACACCGATGTCGGAAGATTCTACATCGGTTGACTATGTCATGGAGAAGGCATCGAAGCCTCACTTCTCCGGTCTTCTCTCACCGCCGATTCTGCCACCCTTAATCAGCCTTTCGTTATCGGTGATTTTTGATTCACCGTTTACTCTCCCAAATTTCGATCTTCTTGTATTATCAAATTTTGTTTTTATAGCTTAATCTTGTATTCTTTTGATTCGAATTTCATTAGAAGAGGTGGTACAACTTATGATAAAACCACTGACAGAATGTCATGGGCAGATGAACGCTCAACTTGAGAAGTTTTCAGGTTTTGAGAGATGGCTCATAGAGAAGGAAAGCTGTTATGACCTTTTCTTTTTTGATTACGAATCATGCACTTTATTTGAAGGTTTCTTTTGTTATATTGATTGTGAATCTTCAAATTCAAATGATTTTTTTTGACTTCTCATATGAAATTACTTTTTTTGTTCAAGTATATTTTATTGAATCATACTTTTTAAAAAAAATATTTTATAGTTTTAGATGATTTGAAATTACATACAAATCAACTAAAACACATTACAATCAAATCCACTAAAATACTTTAGAATACATTATCCACTACTACAAAATACAACAAAATCCACAAAAAAAACTTCCAAATTCAATTACAGCACAATACATTAAAATCCAAAATTCAATAACACCCCTTAGATTTGGATGAGAAGAGAGATAAACCATTCTCCTCTGAGTGGTTTATCTCTCTTCAACATTCCAAATAGTGAAGGTAACAACACAAGGTTTTATCTGAACCGGTACACTAAACCCAGTTCATTAAACCGGTTCGAGAAGCATATCATACCTTCACTCAAGGTTTTAATCTGAAAATTGATTTTAGGTTTCTATTGCTTCATTTTCGTATGAGTTTGCATCTTTGAGTTTGATTTTCTGTAGCTTTCTTGGCGTAATTCTCCAGAAAAATTCGGATTGAACAGAAGCAGGAAGTGACTCATCATTGGATTCTGGAGGGTTGTTTCCAGTTCACTTCCGTTGCAGAGAGAAGACGAGCTTCGTTAAGGGTTTTCAAGGTGCACACTTTTAAAAATGATCTTTGTTGAAAATTCCGAAGCTGAAGCCATGAAAGCTTAAATCTTTTTGCTTTTTGTGTGTAGTGTGCAGACATTGAACAATCAAAATCTTAACTTGGGGTCATGCGGGGATTGGGATGTGTTCAGACACGTCTTCTCGAGATAGTTACTCTGAGAAGTGCTTTGTTCTTGTCTTGCTGCGAAAGAGACTTTTCTTGTCTCAGCGATAGGAATCTCACTTATAGAGAGAGATTGAGAAGTGGGCTTGTGGATATCAAGAGAGATGATGCTGTTGATCTCTTCCAATCCATGCTTCGTTCTCGTCCTCTTCCTACTATGATAGATTTCTGCAGATTCTTTAGTGCAGTTGCCAAAACTAAACAGTATGTTCTCGTCTTAGCTCTCTGCCACCAGATGGAATTGAATGGGATTGCGCATGGCATCTACTCTCTGAATATCAGTATCAATTGCTTCTGCCGCAGCGGGAAACTCGGTTTTGCCTTTTCTGTTTTTGGGAAGATCTTGAAACTTGGGTTTGAGCCTGACACAGTCACATTCTCAACTTTGATCAACGGATTTTGTCTCGAAGGTAGAGTTTCCGAATCCGTGACGCTAGTTGATCGAATGGTTGAAATGGAGCTTAGACCCAATCTCATTACACTTAACACTTTGGTCAATGGACTTTGTCTCAAAGGTAATGTCTCTGAAGCTTTGGTTTTAATCGATCGAATGGTGGAAAATGGATGTCAGCCAGATGGAGTTACCTACGGACCGGTTTTGGACAGAATATGTAAGTCTGGGAACACTGCCTCGGCTCTGGATTTGCTCAGAAATTTGGAAGCAAGAAAGATCAAGCTCGATGTAACCCAATACAGTATCATCCTTGATAGTCTTTGCAAATATGGGAGCTTCGAAAGTGCACTCAACCTTTTCA
>OVAN01011626.1:0-14518 GCA_900406275.1 Anastatica hierochuntica | reverse complement strand
GCATCTCCAGGGAGCCACCCTCGAGTGGTTCTCCCGTCTGAGGTGAAACTCAATCGGAGNCAGTACTCCATGTTCATGGATCGAGAAACTTCCGACGTTGATCTATGGAGCCTGTTCCAACGCGAGGACGAATCTCTTCGAGATTTCATGACAAGGTTCAAATTGGTGATGTCGAGTGTCAGCGGGGTTAGCAACAGGGTCGCAATAGACGCCCTTCGCAAAACTCTCTTGTACTCAAGGCAGGGTCAATCAACGAAGTCAAATATCCTCATTGGTTTGCCAATCCCGTAGTGGTGAAGAAAAAGAACGGCAAACCGCAA
This sequence comes from Anastatica hierochuntica, assembly GCA_900406275.1. Taxonomy (NCBI): domain Eukaryota; kingdom Viridiplantae; phylum Streptophyta; class Magnoliopsida; order Brassicales; family Brassicaceae; genus Anastatica; species Anastatica hierochuntica. The sequence continues at coordinate 14,198 of OVAN01011626.1, read as the reverse complement.
GTGTGCATTGACTTCACCGACCTAAACAAGGCATGTCCGAAGGACAACTTCCCTCTCCCGCATATCGATCGTCTAGTCGAAGCAACAGCTGGGAACCAATTTCTTACCTTCCAGGACGCTTTCTCAGGCTACAACCACATACTCATGCACCATGACGATAGGGACAAAACGGCCTTCGTGATAGATAGAGGACTGTATTGTTACAAAATGATGTCGTTTGGACTAAAGAATGCTGGAGAAACTTATCAACGACTGGTGAACAAGATGTTTTCAGATCAGCTTGGCAAAACCATGGAGGTCTACATAGACGATATGTTGGTAAAGTCATTAAGGACCAATGATCATGTGGGCCACCTTAGGGAGTGTTTCTCGGTCCTTAACAAGTACGCAATGAAGTTGAATCCGACAAAGTGTACATTCCTCGTCACCTTCGGTGAATTTTTAGGATACTTGGTAACACAACAAGGAATCGAGGCCAATCCCAAGCAGATTTCTGTTATTATGAACATGAGGTCGCCCACTACGACGAGGGAAGTCCAACGCCTCACAGGTCGGATAGCTGCTCTGAACAGGTTAATTTCGCGGTCGACAGACAAGTGCCTGCCGTTCTACCAAAAGCTAAAATCAAACAATATGTTCGAGTGGGATGAGTCCTGAGAAAAGGCGTTCAGTAACTGAAGGAATATCTAACGACCCCTCTAGTGCTCGCTAAGCCTGAAACCGGAGAGGTGTTATATTAGTATATAGCGGTGTCAGGTGTGGCAGTTAGTGGCGTTCTTGTCAGAGAAGAAGGTGGCAAGCAGAAACCCATCTTTTATGTTAGCAAGTCCTTGACGGGGGTAGAAACCCGGTACCTGATGACGGAAAAGCTGGCATTCGCAGTGATAACATCGGCTAGGAAGCTCCAATCTTATTTCCAATCTCATTCTATTACCGTACTATCAAATAATCCACTGCGGGCGATCCTCCATAGCCCCACACAATCGGGAAGGCTGGCAAAGTGGGCAATCGATCTGAGCGAGTATGACGTGGAGTACAAACCAAGAACGGCGATAAAATCATAAGTCTTGGCAGATTTTACTGTCGAGATAGTAGAGGAAGAGAGCTCGGAGGTGGAACCAAGAGCGTCGTGGAAACTGCATGTAGATGGGTCTTCCTCACAAAAAGGTTCCGGAGCGGGTGTTTAGCTCATCTCGCCAACTGGTGAGATGTTGGAACAATCATTCAGACTAGCGTTCCCGGCCTCGAATCACGAAGCGGAGTATGAGGCATTGCTCACCGGGCTTCGCCTAGCGAAAGTTGTCAAGGCAAAGAAGGTCGACGCATTTTGTGATTCGCAGTTGGTGGCCAACCAATTCAATGGCGAATATGAAACTCAGGACGACCGGATGACCGCCTATTTTAAGTTGGTTCAGGAGGCGACGGCAACATTCGAGGGCTTCACTCTAGTGAAGATCCCTCGAAAAGAAAACACCACAGCAGACGCATTGGCAGCCTTTGCCTCCGCCTCAGAAAAGCACCTCGCTCGCACAATTCCGGTGGAGACAATAGCCAAACAAAGTATCACCCACATCCTTATTGACATCAACCGAGGTGAACAGGAGTTGGAACCCGAGCTGCCGCAAGTTATGGCGCTTCATGAAGACGATTTAGGCGACGATCCAAGCTCCCATGTCCTTGATGGACTTGGCGACGGGGATGATTGGAGATTGGAACTCTTGGTTTAAATTGTTGACGGAACGGTACCTGAGAACAAGTGGCAAGCTCTGAAGCTAAAACAACGGAGTGCGAGGTACACCGTCCATGAAGATAAGCTGTTCCGGAGAAGCGACATTGGTGTCCTCTTATATTATATCCATGGGGAGGAGGTAAAACAGGTTCATTCCGACGTCAACGGTAACCATGCCAGAGGAAGGTCGTTAGCACAAAAAATATGAAAGCAAGGATATTATTGGCCAACAATGGACAAAGATTGCCTGGCCTACGCTCAGAAATGCGAAAGATGCCAGAGGTACGCCCCGACGATCCATCAACTAACTAAGTTAATGAATTTGTAATGACTCCATACCTTCATGTGGTGGGCATTGGACATCGTCGGGCCTCTTCACAAGTCAAATAAGAAATAGTATGTGTTAGTAGTAACAGATTACTTCACCAAATGGGTCGAGGCTGAGGCATACGCCACTATAAAAGACACTCAGGTGATCGATTTCCTTTGGAAGAATGTGCTATGCCGACACGGGATCTCGTATGCCATTGTAATAGATAATGGTCCCCAGTTCACATCCAAGGAGTTCGAGAACTTCTGTGCAGTCTACAAAATCACGGTTCAATGCTCAACACCTCATAACCTACAAGGGAATGGCCATGCTGAGGCCACTAACAGAAGAATCGTCGAAGGCCTCAAGAAAAGATTGAAATCCAAAAAGGAAGCTTGGTCGTACGAGCTTGATGGTGTCCTCTGGTTGCATCGCACCACACCCCGACGAGGGACCCAAAAGTCACCTTACTCCATGGTATATGGAGTCAAAGCCGTCATCCTTGCCGAGGTGTGCGTCCCGGCCTTACGAAGAGACATGCTCACAGGAAATGAGCCCGTCAATAACAATATGTTGCGAGACAATTTAGATACCGTCGAGGAGCAGAGGGAGTTGGCCCTCATACGCTTGCAAGTCTATTACAACATGGTCGTGCGGTACTACAATAGGCGGGTGCATCCACGGGCTTTCGTAGAGGGAGATCTGGTGCTACGTAAAGTGGTGCAAAACACATCTGAGTACCATGCCAGGAAGCTCGGCACGACCTGGGAAGGGCCTTATAGTATTTCCAGGGTCGTTAAACCTGGAGTTTACGAGCTCCTCAGCATGGATGGCAAGCCAGTCGCGACCATGGAACTCGGTGAACTTGAAGAAATACTATTTCTAGTGAAAAACCAAAAAAAAAAATGGTTGCATGAACCTAAAATCATTATGTAATAGAACTATGGAAAGGTTTGATCCCTCCGGGGTACGTAGGCAGCCCGCATGTGGGCACAACTATTATATCGAAATAAGCATCTATTTCAAAATACTTGTGTATTTCCACGTCGTCGCCTTGGCCAGGCATATTGGTTTAATAGTGCATTTCTCATAAGTGCCATGGTGAAACGACAACAAGATTGTAGAATCGCGACCTCAATATTGTCCCTTTACGATCCATTTCTAACCTAGGTAAGGTACGCTAAGATGAGAAAGTCGGACCATGTCCGCAAAACACTTGACTTCCAAATCCAAAAACGGGTTTGAAACTCGAGTGGGGCACAAGGTAAGCCTGCACCATGTTGCACCTAGTCGCCATGTCTTGGAACAGGGTAAGTCGGAGTCCTTTTTCGCACCTATGTTTGCCACTTAGATCTGTCACTTACATCTGTCACCTATGCAAAAGGTGCCTATGTCGTTATTTCACAAATAAATGCGTAAGGTCGAAGCGAGAAAAAAGCAGCATAAAATTAAATTTGGGATAAAGCCCCCCCCCCCCCGGGCACAGAATTAAAAAAGTGGAACATCAAGTTTGAAAAACAAACGAAAGAAAATTAAAACGAAAAGGTAAATTAAAAGGCTACAGACGGCCTATTCTTGGTTATTCGCCAGATCGGCGGCTAAATTAGGAGAGAGAGCGAGAACGATGGACCCGAACTGATCTATTAGAAGGGTCGGAGGTTCAGCAGCTAGTGGAGGAAGCTCGGTTACGGCAGCAGCAGGTACTATTGGAAGAACCGGAGGGTCAACAGTGGGTGGAAGAAGCTCGACTACGGCCGCGGCTGGGCCAGTAGCCCCAGAGGTCACTTCTGAGGATTCAACCTCGGAAGTGGTAAACCTTGACGCTACAAGGGCGACAAGGGTGGACCTGCTGGAGCTTTCGGTGATCGGAGAGACCTTGAGGTCCTTGTCAAGGTCAAGCTCGACCACGTCCATATCAGTGAGCTCTTTCTTGAAACTCTTGAGAGCATCGTCCCACTTCTGCTTCTCGACCTCCAGGTCAGGGACTTCGCCAGCTACCATCTGAACTAGTAGCTCAGTGCGGCTCTGAGCTTGCGACTGAAGGAGGGCATTCTCTTGGACCAACTTCAGGTCCTTCACAGCCTGCTCGATCTTCTCAAATCGAGCCTTGTACTTTGTCGCCGCCTATTTGCCTGCTTTCCTGCCAGCCTTCCAAGCTTCTCTCTCTGCTTGCACCCTGAGCCTGGAAACCTCCTCGGCATGGGCCTGGGTATCATAAGCAAGACGCCAGGCTAGGTCGGTTTCCTTCTTTTGAGACGCCTCAAGATCAGTGGTCAGCCTCTCTTCCTCTTGCTGAGCTTCGCCCCGAGCCCTCTGCAGTTCGTTGAAGAGCTCGATTTCCTTTCCCTTGCCCTCTTCAAGGCTGACCTTGAGCTCCTCCTCCCTCTTCTTAGCCTCTGCATCCAACGCCTTCAGCATGTCTTGGGCATTGGTTAGCGACGACCTCAAGGCGAAGTCCTTGAGTTTGAGTTCGGAAGCTTTGGCCTTTAACTCCTTGATCTTGACCTTGGAGTCTGCAGTTAGCTTGACGGCTCTTTACCCTCTCAGCTTTCAGATCGCGGTTGCCCAGCGACATAATCTGCTCAACCGCCGACTCATACTCGTAATAGAGACGGTTGATTAGGCCTATTCCTTGCAAAGCGTGAACAAGTTTGTTATAGTTTGGAGGTTTAGCTTTATAGCTAAAGAAGGAGGAAGGGTGGCACTTACCTCAATGTTCCGCGCACAAAGCTCCTGGTAGGTGGGAGAAGGTACCAAAAGCTTTTTTGGGAGAGAGGGCACCTCGGCGAGGCGGATATTCTTGCACAAGTTCTATGAGGCCGCCCTGTCCTCCAGGAGGGGCGTTAGCCTGGTGAACTCGAATTTGAAGGAGTAGTCCCCAGGCACCGTTGTGGAATCTGGTTGGGAAGAGAGGGCTAAGGACCCAACGTCCTTGGGAGATCCTTTGTCTTTCGACCTCCTGGGTTCCGACATCTGCAAGTCGGATGACCTCCTCTCTTCCGACCTTGATCGGCCGGAGGACCTGCTGCCGTCAACCTTTTGTTTTTATTTGTAGGGTCGACAGAGGCAGTGGAAGCGCTTTTTCTGGAGTCGGAGTCATGGCTCCCAGACGACGTCGGGGGCGGGGCCTTCTTAGCGCGGGCGTCTCTTAAAGATTGAGAAGAGGAGCTTTGGCCCTTCCTCTTCTCATTGGCATCCCTGACCTTAGCTAAGGTCATCTCCCTCATGGAAGCCTCAAAGGGGTCCCCAACGGCCCTGGGGGGTGGAGGACGAGGCGGAGACATAGCACCAGGAGCCACAGCCTCGCGTCTGCTAGAAGACCTCTCCGGCGTCCTTCAAGAAGGTAGAGAGACAGGGGAAGGGACATGTTCCCTGTCCTTTGGGACATCAGCAGAAGGAAGGTCGGATCTGCCTTCCCTTTCGACCTGCTCCTTCTCGGCCCACAACCTGGCCGTTTCTTCAGCCTCATCCTTTTCTTTTGTTGCCGTCTCCTTGGCGGCGGCCTTCTATCTTGCTGCCTTCTCGTCCACAGCAACTTGATCTCTAGCAGATTTCTCGTAAGCTCGGGCTGTGCGGCCTCCTCTGCTACAACCTTCTCTCTTTCTTTTTTCTTGCGAGCGGCCTCAGCAGCTCGTTGTTCCAAGTTTGGAAGCTGCACAACCGGTCAAACCATCGTTGGAGGAGTTTGAATGCGTAAGGGGAACAAAGAAGGAGATCGTTACTCTTCCCGAGCTGCGACCGTAGCTACTGCGCTGGCAACTCGAGTGGAATTGAAAAGAGACCACTTGCGCTCTGGGATAGCTTGGAGGGAAGCAACGTCTGTCTTGAAAGTCGGGATATCCTTGGCTTTCTTCGGTTCAGGGCGAGCTACAAAAAGAAACGTAAAACAGTTAGTACCAGCAGGGGGTGCCCAAAGTCAACAAGATGACCTAAACAGGTCTTCTACCAAAATCAAGGTTCCAAACTCGGCGGGCGGAACCAGCAAAGCGTTCGGGAAGAGAGCTCGGGCTGGCCAGAACATAAAATTAGGCCCTCTCCCAGTTGGTGACCTTGCTATATGGGAGCTGGACTAGCTGGGGCCTGCCAGATACATAGAATTGCCCCGGTTTTTGGACGTTCATCTTAAAAGACGTCAGACGCTCCAGTAACTGAACCCCTAGGCAAACTCCGGCCTAAGAAGCAATGACAAAGAGACCGACAATGTTTCTAATTCCACCAATTGTCAGTTAAGAAATAGCAATTTGACGGCGGCGGCAGTAGACCACCAAAAGGTGATGGAGGGGGAACCAAAGGAGGCAGTTGAGGAAGAATGATTTGTAGATGGTGAAGTAGCCCAGAGGAGCGGACCAAGACCTTTGGTCAGGCGTGGGGAGAAGAAACACTACCTCGTCGGGAATGTCACAAGAATCCCTTAGGGCTTGCAATGACTCGGTGGTGCTAGTCGTCGGTAGAACGTCAAAGAAGGTCGGCGCAGGGGCAGTGGCGACCGGAATTGCTGGAACTATGGGCAAGGGCTCATCCTCTAGGAGCTCTTCCTCGTCAATGATGAGGGGAACGTCGCCACCTTGGTCAGAGTCGGAGTCAGGTTTGTACATCGGAAGGTCAACAAAACCTTCCCCCGACAGAAGCCGTTCTCCGGAAGGCCCTGGAATGTCCCTCACGGATAAGGAAGGAGTAGGGTTTTGGCTAGAGGGTCTTTTTCGGCGGATAATCAAGGCGGAAGGGTCCATGGTGAGGTTCGGAATAGGATGCTTGCAGGAGATAAAGATGCGCGGCGCGGAGAGAAGTGAACTCACAGTGATTCGAATGCGAAAGCGAAAGTAAAAAAAACTGTCAAAGGAGGAGAATAGAAACTAACCTTAGGTTACAGAGGAAGACGAAACGCGAATGGGGGAAGGTGGAAGGTCCCACCCTTTAAATGACACGTCTTTCAAATGGTGACGTGGGGGGCGGAATCATCATGGAATGGGTCCCAGGGTAAATCAAAATCAAATCTTTCTCGAGGAGAGACATAGGAAATCAATTAAATCGCGTAACCGGTCCAAATAAGGTCACCAAGATCGGTTTAACCCAAATCGAAAAATCCCGACCTAGGCTCATTAAGGGGAAAATCAATTAATGGATTACAACGGCGATTCCATAATTGCATTTTCCTTAAACGAGCTCGGAGGAGGGCTATTGATGGGGGTGGTTCCCACCATACCCGGTCTAGGCTAAATGGATCCAGGATCTAGTGGACCGCAGGGGCCCACTAATTAAGATAGAAGGGAAGCTTAAAGCCCAGAAAGGGAGAGGGGCCGTGAGAAGGGCCGCAGGCCTGGTTGGAAGAAGTAACCGCTAAGTCTTAGCATCAAGAGACCAATCGAATGCGCATTCAATTGGGAGGAGGATTTGGAGGAGGAAGAGATCATGGGACTGATACGAAAGAGAGAGGCTATAAAGAAGGAGAGGGGAGAGAGAGAAGGGGGACTTTTTCTTTTTGAACTCTTCTGATATTGGTTGCATTACAAAACTCTTTTGTAAACATTCTATTGATAATTGGAGAACTATAAAAATTTTGCCATTGGAGCCCTTCTCTTGCCTCACAAACTAGGGAGACGTGTACCTGAATTCCAGAGTTGGATTCGAGATCCATCAGGAATCAAACTGCCTTAGTAGTTAACTTTATTCAGAGCGATATTGTTTCTTCTCACAGAACCTCCAGCACGAGTCGATTGGCTACTCAATGTATGTCGATCCTTCGCCATTAATATCAATTTAAAGGTATTCGAAGACGAAGAACAAGAAATTGTTTGGATTTGATTGGGAAACAACTAGTTTGATTTTAGTAAAGTGAAGATTGTCTTTGATACATGAAATGCACAACGAAATTGTTTCTTTATTGAAACGTATAAATAAAATTTTAGAATACATGGGTTTTGCATTATACGAATACATAGATACTTTTATGAGAGAAATACAAAAACGACAGTATCGTAGATACATAAAACAAGAGGGGTTGAATGAAGAAATGATTTTGTCTCTTACCTACTTTTACAAATAAAACTTGAAGTTACCTTCGTTTACAATTACAAACTGAGAACGACATGTAACATCCCAAAACCTTGATGGGCCATCCTTGTTAAAATTGTTGCAGAGACCCGTTAAAGCCCAATTTGTTTTCTAGAAAACTCTAGGTTCTCTTCTTAGTTTTTTTCTATTTAAAGATCCATCAACTCTCATATTTTCCTCCATCACTTAAATCTTTAGTGAAGCTCTGTCAAAATCACTTCATCACCACGAAATCCTATAATCACCCATCAGCCACTGCGAACAACCACTGGAAATCACTTAATCATAACTTTCTCTCTCTTCCCGAGCACTATTTTGCCTCGATCTCTTTGCTCATTGATGCGATCGCAAATCTGAGGCCACCAGTGGATAGATATTGTTGAGAGGAAGCCGTAACCGCTAATCGTGTCTCAATCAGAGTTTGGACGCTTCTGAAATCGTCGTTTGAAGTTTCATGCGATCTAAACGCCCCACTTCACCGCTGCCGGACCACCGCTGCCGTTGCCGGAACAACCGCCGGCGAAAACTCCGATGAGTTGCTGACGTGACAGATCTTGCTGACGTGTCACTGTTGACGTGCTATGTCTTGCTGACGTGTCACTGTTGACGTGACATGTCTTGCTGACGTGTCAAAATCTGATTGGTCCACGTGTAATATCTTTGCTGACTGGGTCAGTTGGTACAAAGATGATGTGTCGCTACTGACATGTCGGAATCAGATTGGTCCACGTGCCAGACCGTTGCTCACTGTGTCGGACTGAGTTGATCAGAGTTGACCAGTTTGATGGGTTTGACCGTTGACCACAGTTTTGACCGTTGACTTTGACCAATTGACCGATTCGGTCCGGTTTGATTTGTGGAGCCCACTTTTCCGTTATAAATCCGTTTTTCTCTGTTTTGGGGCTTTTGTGATTGGTTTATTGCCCTGATAACAGATCCAGAGTCTGATTGAGCGTTCAGTATTCATAAGTCGCACTTTTCTTCCGATTTGTTAAGATGAAGAGCTACCGCGTAAACCCCCAGTAGGCTCTTGGTTTAGCAATTAATTATCGTTACATTAGCATCGGAACATGTTTTGTTTGATTGTTTGAGTCTGCTTGGAGTCTATTTGTTTTCTTATTTGCTAAATTGGACTTAGGATAATAGATGATATCAATGTTACTTGTCTCGTATGATGTTTGCTAGTGTGTGATTTATATTATATATGTATATGTGGATATGGATTTGGAGACCTGAGCGTGGGGTACAGAGTCAGGCTACTGTATCCCAGGGTTATATGTGCAGAGGGTGCGAACAATAAGCCGATCAGTTGTTTGTAGTCCTAAGATCTATAAAGCACGACGGCGGTGTGTATGGGCATTTATCTTATGCTGAGGAAGCCTCTTCGGAGGGTGTGGGCGATCACTGAATACGCAGAATATGACAATTGATTGCTATGTATAGGCGCATTAGGTGCCATGTTTGCTGCATGTTTTAGGAATAGTCTAACGTGGTTGTGTTGCTGAGCCGGAACTGCGGACTTGCGTGTGCAGTTATCCCTATCTCGCTGATTGATTCCCCTGTCACTCACTCCTCTATTTCCCTTCCCTTTTCTGTTGAGACTGACGAATAGTCGGATGAGTTGGATGGTTCTGGTGTGATTTTAGGATTATTGATTTTATTTAGTTTTGGCTTTTGAGACATTTTATTTATTAATCATATTTAGACTTAGTGGTTCGATTATTGGATTAATTCGGAATTATTGGTTATCAGATGCGATTTACGAGTATTAAAAATGTTCATTTATGGCTATGTTGAGTTGTTTGAGTTGCAGGTTAGGATTAGTGGCACGTCGTTCTCGGGAGAGGATGAGACGGGTGTTACATTTTGGTATCAGAGCAGATTTGATGTCCCGGTTCTGACCCGGGAGGCGGTTAAGAGGGGGAGTAGTGACTAAATCGAATTTTCAACGCTTTTCAACAACTTTTGGGACTTGGGATTTTTTTAAAAAAAATAAAGGCACTAGACTGTTCAGCATTATTCCATTAATCGTCACTGTTTTCTAATTCTTAGTAAAGTATATTCATCTTGATTATTTTTAAAGTCTAACCTCAGGTATTCAAAGGGATTTAATCATCGAAAAGTGCATGTTGAGAAGATTTACGTTATGACTTACCCAAGTATATATGGTTGTCTCAAGAGGTGTAAGGGAGAGCAATATGAAGGTTGGTCGGAAACCAGGTGGAGGAGAAGTTGGCAGTTGACCCGCAAATTCGAGGACGAATTCATTTCAAGTGGGGAGGAATTGTAACATCCCAAAACCTTGATAGGCCAGCCTATTTAAAATTGTTGCAAAGGCCCATTAAAGCCCAATTAATTTTCTAGAAAACTCTAGGTTCTCTTCTTAGTTTTTTTCGATTTAAAGATCCATCACGTCTCATATTTTCCCCATCACTTAAATCCTTAGCGAAGCTCTCCAAAATCACTTCATCACCACGGAATCCTAGAATCATCCATCAGCCACCGTGAACCACAACCGAAAATCACTTTATCATAACTTTCTCTCTATCCCCGAGCACTATTTTGCCTCGATCTCTCTGCTCATTGATCCGATCGCAAATCCAAGGTCACCAGTGAATAGATCTCGTCGAGAAAAAGTCGTAGCCGCCGACCGCGTATCAATAGGAGTTCAGACGCTTCGGCAATCGTCGTTTGAAGTTTCGAGCGATCTTAACGCGCCACCCCACCGTCGTCGAATCACCGCCGGACCACAGTCGGACCACTGCCGGACCACTGCCGGACCGCCGCCGGACCGCCGCCGGACCACCGCTGCCATCACCGAAACTACCGCCAGCGAAAACTTTGGTGAGTTGTTGACGTGGCAGATCTTGCTGACGTGTCGCTGTTAACGTGGCATGTCTTGCTGACGTCTCAAAATCTGATTGGTCCATGTGTCAGATCGTTGCTGATTGGGTCCTTTGGTACAGAGATGATGTGTCGCTGCTAACGTGGCGAGTCCTACAGACGTGTCGGAATCAGATTGGTCCACGTGTCGGACCATTGCTGACTGTGTCGGACTGAGTTGACCAGAGTTGACTAGTTTGACCGTTGATCATGGTTTTGACCGTTGACTTTGACCCGCGAGCATTGACTTTGACTGTTGACTTTGACCGATTCGGTCCGGTTTGATCCGTGGGGCCCACTTTTCCGTTCTAAATCCGTTTTTCTTTGTTTCGGGGCTTTTCTAATTGATTTTTTGCCCTGATTTCATATTCAAAGTTTGATTAAGCGTTCGAGATTTAGAAGCCACATTTTTCTTCCGATTTGCTAAGGTAAGGAGCTACCGCGTAAACCCCTTGTAGGCTCTTGGTTTAACAATCAATTATCGTTAGATTAGCAGCGGAACATCTCTTGTTTGATTGTTTGAGTCTGGTTGGAGTCTATTTTTTTTCTTATTTGCTAAATTGGACTTAGGATAATTGATGATATCATTGTTGCTTGTCGCCTATGATGTTTGCTAGTGTGTGATTTATATTATATATGTATATGTGGATATGGATGTGGAGATCTGGGCGTGGGGTACAGAGCTTGGTTGCTGTATCACGGGGTCATGTGTGCGGAGGGTGCGAACAGCAAGTCGATTTGTTGTTCGTAGCCTTAAGATCGATAAAGCGTCCACGACGGCGGTGTGTATGGGCCCTTATTCTATGCTGAGGAAGCCTCTTCGGAGGGTGTGGACGATCACTGAATTCACAGGATAGGACAATTGATTGCTATGTATGGACGCATTAGGTGCCATGTTTGTTGCATGTTTCAGGACTAGTCTAGCGTGGTTGTGTTGCTGAGTCGGGTCTGCGGACTTGTGTGTGGAGTTATCCCTACCTCGCTGAGTGATTCCCCTGTCACTCACCCCTCTGTTTCTCTTCCCTTTTCAGGTGAGACTGACGAATAGTCGGATGAATTGGATGGTTCTTGTGTGATTTTGAGATTATTGATTTTATTTGGTTTTGGCTTTTGAGACATTTTATTTATTAATCAGATTTAGTCTTAGTGGTTCGATTATTGGATTTATTCGGAATTATTGGTTATCAAATGCGGTTTACGAGCATTAAAAATGTTCATTTATGGTTATGTTAAGTTGTCTGAGTTGCAAGTTATGGTCAGTAGCACGCTATTCTCGGAAGAAGATGAGATGGCTGTTACACAATCATACCACCAAATTTCTCAAAAAATTGTTATCATCACTTTCAATTTTGAGAATAAAAATAAATAAATAATCTGATTAGATAAACAATATGTAGAACCTCTTAAATGCTCCACAGTTTTAATTGAATCACTGTCAACCACCGCTTTAATAGAGTAAGATATGGTTCTTGATTATCTCACCTAATATTTCTTTTTTTTTTTCGCTCTCTATTTTCATACAATCATTAATTTTTTTTTCGCTCTCCCTTCCTGATACAAATTTATATACTCTCTATTTAAAAAATATTGATTTTCTATAGTATTCAAAATACAATAGTATGTAAATAATTCAAATATTTTCAGTAAATATCATTTAAATCTACCATTTATTAATATCAACTAATATTTTATCCTTTTACAAAAAAAAACTAACATTTTTTATCGATATGGCTTTTTAGAAAGATTGTCGTTGTCTTGTTTAGTATCTCTTTTATGATGACAAGGCAACTTCATAAAAAGAAAAATTTCGGCCGGCAAGTTCATAGGCGTTAAATGGAGGACGCAGGACGAGCGGAATATAGTGCGGTTTAAAAATTTGTCACCAATCAGCACAGAAAAATAGATGCGGGGCGGTTTTCAATATGTCATAAGTGCGAGATAGATTTTGTAAAAAATTAAAAATTTCTTTGTGTAAAAAAAAAAAAGGAAAGTGTGGGACGTTTTGTCCCACCACAATTGAGGTGTGTTCAGTGTTAAGTGGTAATTTTTTCTTTTTTTTTTGCCTTCTAAAATATATCATATTAATGAAATAACTGTTTCACCTTTACAAGCTTGAAATCATCAAGTGGAAAGTATCTTTAGAACTTGATGATAGCCAAAAAAATCAAAAAATGTAAGAAGAGATAAAAAAAAGGATCTCACTTTCTCATATTCAAAAACATCAACCACCCAAGATGGCGGACCTACTTGAACATAAGAAGAGAGCCTTTGATCGTTGGTGACACTTTGAGCTATGCAATAAGCTCCTTTGTTTGATTTTCTTCTAACATGCTCAATCTTCCAATCTTGAAAATGTTGAAGGAGTAAAAGCAACTCTGAAACTTGATACTCTAGTGATAACCAATCTTTTGGACTTTGAATTCCTTTGGTTATCTCTAAAGATTTAGAGGCAAAAATGACTTTGTTTAATCTGTGACGCATTGCACTTTGCATCGCCCATTGCAAAGAGAGGAAATAAGCTTGCGTTACGGAGAAAATGTTTTGAAAACATCTTCTACTATGAATAAGAACATTCCCTGCATGATCTCTCAGCGCCCAACATGCTCCAACAAGCTGAGAAATCTTGTCCCAATTAACTCCAACATTGCATTTGACCCACGGTGGTTTTGGAGGTTTCCACCACTCTGGTTTCTCTGTGACAGCATTTGTGCTCTGCTTCTGCTCAAACTCATCAAGTTCTTACGATAAAAACCATAATTCAGTGTCTTCCTTGATCTTGTTTATGGTGTCCATTATCTCATATCGTTTCCCTTCTATGCAGAAGCCATTTCTGTTCTTCCATAACCTCCACAAGATCCAAGGAAAACTCCTTGTTGTTTCTTTAGGCCAAGAAATCTGTTTCTCCATTTGGAAGAGATATGTTATATTTGTGTAAACAGAGTTATCACTATACCCACCTGCAGGATGAGGAAACCCGTACATGGCCCAAATCTGCCTAGCATAAGAACAAGTGAAGAGCACTGTTGGGGTCAAAAATTGTCCCGACGAAATCAATGCCTGAAAGGGGTCTCGAAAACAATGTTTCCTCTTTCNAGATGGGAATCGTAAGGATATCTGAAAGCTCCGAGATTCCAATCGTTCAGACTGCCTCTTCCTCAACCGGTTTCCGAGCTCCGGAGGTAGTCGATCACGACCAGTCTCCGCATAGAGATTGTTCGTCCGAAA
>OVAN01011625.1:0-14518 GCA_900406275.1 Anastatica hierochuntica | reverse complement strand
TTTGTCTATGTAATAGTTATAAATTGATAAATTTTTATTTTTGCCCCCCCCTTGATAATTGGTTATTTGTGTAATTTATAGTCACGCAAAAATAGTCCGACTACAAAAAAATAGTTTCTCGCCGTACTGTTTATCATTATTTGCGACTATTTGCAAAATATATATTTGTTTTAAAAAATTCAAAATACGTTAGATAGAGAAAAAAATCTACATTTTTTGTGTAATTACAATTTTGCTTCAATATATGTATAAATCTATAGATCTATTTAAAGTTTAGAGGGGATAAAGATATTTAAAAAAAAAAAAACCCAACCAAAATAGGGGCAAAATAGAAAAATTGCCCCTTAAATTATTTTTATTTTTAAATGAAAAATATGGGATAACCATATTCTTAAATATTGTTTTTTTTTTTGCTATTACACAAATCTACCCTTAAAATAAATGCAAAAAACGAAATCAGAAAAGCTTTAGACGGCGCGAGCATCCAAAAACCACATTATTTAGGTTGATGAAATTGTTCTTTATGTTGCTCATCCACTGAAGAGGCACGAGCCCCCGATTTTTTTTATAATGCTTCAAGAGCCACGAGAAAACCGAAATAAAACCAACCCGAAAGACAACGATGATTCGGTTTTAACAATCGACTTCTAAAGACATGAAGCAAGAACTTTGAACCCTTGTAGTGAACCTAGGAGGAACGAAACCGTTGATTCGAACAAAGGTAAGCTGGCCCCTGAATCCTGATGTCACACCAAGCAAAAGCTCGCCTAAAAATACTTGAAACCGCAGGAAAAGGAGATTCGTGCGAAGGCAAAACAGTGAATAGACGACCGTGAAACAAGAAACTAAATTGCTAGAGATTGAGAATCCAAACCGGCTGAGGAAAGTTGGAAAAAACTCTAATCTACCCACCTCTTCGCACGATCTGAAATCAAGTAGCCGAGAGAAAAATCAGAAGCACATATGTCGCCCCCTTGCCACCAACACTAGTTTGGATCTCGCCACTTCTCCATCGGCTATACTTCACGAAAAGAAAAATAAACTTGAGCTAACAGAATCATGAGCATATCGATCGATGACGGAAAATATGGGTGAAAGAGGAAAAAACTCAAAGTAAAAATGAGAAAAAAGTGATCGACGACGACCTGAAGCCGTCGGCTAAAACCTAATTTTGCCTTTTTATCGCCATATGTTGTGGATGACATTATTCTTCTTTCTACAACAATCGAAAAACAAAACTTTGTCAATAGACACTCTTTGCATATTTTTCAAAACCTTCTAACTTTTTGTCTATTGGTGTAAATTTTCTTGGACTCTATGCTCATACTTCACTGACGAGTAAACTGTGGTTACTGAGTACTTTCTCTAATTATCTTTAGATAATGTTTTAGATTTTGACACATAATTAACAAATCATCAAATTTTATTCAATTTATTATTTTACATAAAAATGCAATTAATAAAACTAAATATATTGTAAAATACAAAAAAATTACAAAATCCAGATAACTCTATATGCAGCAAACAAAATTGTGAAAGCATCATTTATTTTGAACAAGAAAAATCTTCTAAAGAACATTGTTCTTATAAAGTAGTACTAATTTATTTATGTCTGCTCAACTATTGTATTATTGAAAGATGAAACTCGAGCCAAAAAAAAAAAAACTTGAGCTGGAATTGAAAAAGGAATAATAAATATTTCAAAAAAGTTAAGAATTAATAATTCAGCTGAGAATATTCCGGAAAAAATAAAATTAAGCAGAGGATTGATTTTGTAAATAAAAGAAACAAAAAAGTAAGCAAAAGAGAAGAAGCACATAGTTTCTTTTAAGTCATGAGATTGACCACATGGAGAGAGAGATGAGTCTCCTCACTTTCTATCTAACCTTTTTCTTCTCCTTCCCCAATTCCTTTTTCTCTCTCTCTCTCTCCTCCATTTTTACATCTCAAAATTCAACTTCTCTCTCTCTCTAAAATCTTCTAGCTTCACTCATGACTACCTCATCTTCTGCAGACGGTAACCTATAATTATAGTTTTACCTTCTCTACTTATACAAACATCTCTCTGAAATTTTCGATCTTTTTTTCAATATGATCTGATCCGATTTTGGTTATTGATCTGGAAACACTTTTAAAGACATATAAATGTTTATTCTTCTGGAACTTTGGTAGTTTGATTGACTGTTTTTTCGCGTGATTGTCGGAAAGAATCTTCAACCGTTTCAGACATGTGATCTTTCATGGTCCCTCGTCTTGTCTGTGGAATATCGAACCAACCACATGTTTTCTCATCAATTTTGTAATACTATATCCAAAATTATATAAACTTGATTGATGAAAATGATTAAATTCATATATATATTCTAGATCTAAGATAGTTTTGTATGTTTAGTTGATATTGAAGGTTTCTTCTGTCTGTTGGAATTTTCAGGAGAAAGAGATATGGAGAATCAAAATAATATAACAGATACTTCACCAACACCTTCCCCTTCCGCAACCGCTACTGCGCCGGCTTTGGTTTTATCTAATTCAGGCAAGAAAATGGATCAAGCTGGGAAGAAGAAGTATGTGAAGCAAGTCACGGGTCGTCACAACGATACCGAGCTGCATTTGGCGGCTCAACGGGGTGATTTAGCGGCGGTGCAACAGATTCTCAAGGATATTGACTCTCAGATGGAAGGGACTTTGAGTGGGGAAGAGTTTGATGCTGAAGTTGCTGAGATTCGAGCGTCGATTGTGAATGAGGTGAATGAGTTAGGGGAGACTGCGCTCTTCACTGCTGCGGATAAAGGACATCTCGATGTTGTTAAAGAGTTGTTGAAGTATTCTAGTAGAGAGAGCATTGCTAAGAAGAATCGTTCTGGATATGATCCGCTTCATATTGCTGCCATTCAAGGCCATCATGGTAATGCTCCTCAGCTTTTGGATATGAAGTTTTTCTCTGTTTTGTGTAGCTCTGTGAATAAAGAAAAAGATGGTTGTTTGTTGCAGCTATTGTCGAGGTTTTGCTAGATCATGATCCGACGCTTAGCCATACGTTTGGCCCTTCAAACGCAACCCCGCTTGTGTCTGCGGCTATGAGAGGACATACGGAAGTTGTGAACCAGCTCTTATCCAAAGCTGAGAACTTGCTAGATATTTCTCGGTCTAACAATAAAAATGCCTTACATCTAGCTGCAAGGCAAGGTCATGTGGAGGTCATAAAAGCACTTCTGGCTAAGGATCCTCAGCTAGCAAGCCGGGTTGACAAGAAAGGACAAACTGCACTTCACATGGCAGTTAAAGGGCAGAGCACCGAAGTGGTGAAACTACTGCTCGATGCAGATCCTGCCATTGTTATGCAACCGGACAAGTCTTCTAACACAGCATTACATGTTGCCACCAGGAAAAAAAGAACAGAGGTATGCATGGCCCCCGAGGGTGTAATTTATTTCGAGGTTTTTGGTTTGGTCTTCACATCTTGGCATCTTCATGCAGATTGTAGAACTATTGTTGTCACTGCCTGATACGAACCCAAATGTTTTAACCCGGGAACGCAAGACAGTGCTTGACATAGCAGAGGGGCTTCCACTCTCAGAAGAATCTTCGTACATAAAAGAGTGTCTTACTCGTTGCGGGGCTCTCAGGGCGAATGAGCTGAACCAGCCTAGGGACGAGCTGAGAAGCACTGTCACCCAAATCAAGAATGATGTACATATCCAGCTAGAACAGACGAAAAGGACGAACAAAAACGTGCACAACATCTCCAAAGAACTCAGGAAACTACACCGAGAAGGAATCAACAATGCAACCAACTCGGTAACTGTTGTGGCTGTATTGTTTGCAACCGTAGCTTTTGCTGCCATATTCACAGTGCCAGGTGGAGACAACAATGACGGATCAGCAGTGGTTGTGGGCCGAGCATCGTTCAAGATCTTCTTCATCTTCAACGCAATCGCATTATTTACATCTCTGGCGGTCGTGGTGGTCCAAATCACATTGGTAAGAGGAGAGACAAAAGCTGAGAAGAGGGTAGTTGAAGTAATCAATAAATTGATGTGGTTGGCATCAATGTGTACGTCAGTAGCGTTTCTGGCATCATCATACATAGTGGTTGGGCGTAAGAACGAGTGGGCGGCTGAGCTTGTGACGGTGGTTGGAGGCGTGATAATGGCTGGTGTTCTTGGAACAATGACGTATTACGTGGTGAAGTCGAAGAGGACAAGGTCAATGAGGAAAAGGGTTAAGAGTGCACGCAGAAGCGGTTCCAACTCGTGGCATCATTCAGACTTCTCAAACTCCGAAGTTGATCCCATTTTCGCAATCTGAGATGCATAAAGTATTGTCATGTAAATATATTGTATTTGATGAAGAGGGAGCTAAGATTATGATTTAGTGTATAAAGCCTGACCATCAAAAAAGGCAAACACTATTGTCAGCTATGTAAAAGGTTTACATTGTTAAGCTCATTTTTTATACATTTCAGCTAAACATTAACTTAAGAATCAAAGGAGCATCAAAGCTTACAAGGGATGGTTCTCTCTCTTTTGTAGTCTTGATCGAGTCTCTTTACTCCGAGAGTCCTTAAAGCCTAGACCATCTCTTGGACCTGATGCCGAGTTTGAACCAAGATTTTGGAACTGCTTTGTTCTGTATTTGTTATAGATCTCAAGCTAAGAGAACTTGTCGAAATCACAAGAATCAATGAGAGGCTTTGCCATTTTGGGGTTCGCTTGGAATTTGAACTAGTCACTCTTCACAAGGAGTGAAGTTACTGTAGAAGTGAAGGTTGTCAAGCACCAAAACCAAATTGCTAGCAAAACAGTTTCAAAGGCAGCGGTTCTGTGTCGATCGATCCTGACGATACCAAATTGATATCTAAAACTCGCTAGGCGGCTGCAATGGCGTGTGTGTTAAGTGTTGCAGTTAAGTTACTTAACCTGAAACCATTAGGGTCACTGCAAAAGATGATTTAACAGTTCACACAACAGAGTCATTATTACAACAAGAACAAGCAAAAGCTCAAAATCCATTGCAGCGAAACCAGAGAAAACACTGGTCTGAAACTAAAGTTCAATAATCAAATTGGTATGAGAAGCACAAACACAAAAAGGGGAAAAACTGATAATCGGCTCACTGAGAGCTCTCATTTTGAATCTAAGCAGAGCTCTCATTTTCCGACGATGGTGGTGCCTCCAAAGTATTAACGAGATCTAACGCCGGCCAATGCAAAGAACCAAGCATCATACCATAAACATCAGATCGAGATGGCATCGTTTCAATGACTTTGTAATCTTGAGGAGCATAAAGTTTCTCCTCAAAGACAGCACCACCTAAGTTATTGTCGAAAAGCTTCTTCTCTTTCTGGAAATTGAGAAATGTCTTTAAAGCCAAAGGGATGTCTTCTGTCTGAACGAAGATCCAAGCGTTCATACCTTTCATACATGGCTTCAGAGATTCCCATTTGGTTCCTTCTAAGGCTTTGTAAACAAGAGTGTTCTTGGCGACAAGAAGCTTTGTGTTTGTGTTTTCTCGGAGGATTCCACGGAGCTCTTGTAGCTGTTTCACGGTGAGTCCGTTGTAGTTGATCCCTGTGATGAAATGACAATTTTCGAGGTTGAGTTTCGTCTTCCCTGCAACGAGCAGAGATCTTCTTAGGCTTGACATCGCTTATACAGAGGCGAAAACAGAGAAAGGACACACGATTCCGATCCAGGCGAAACCAAATCTTAAGGTTTTGTCGAATTTAGGGTTCTGGTTCTGTGAGATTAGAAGAAGATTCAGACAGTGACGGTGGTTAAAGGTTTTGATGGGCTATCTGAGTTGGGCTATACATATATCTGAAATGATATTTTCACTTTTTTGGTATTGCTTTTCTCATGGGCGGACATTTGGCTTATTCGGTTAATTCGGTTTGGATTTTAGGTTTTCAAAAAATAAAATCTATTAGAGATAAACAATATAGCGTTCGATTAAGTTTCGGTTTATATTATTCGGGTTTTGGTTTATTTTGGTTTCGAAAATAGAACACAATCGTGAAAAAATATATTTTGTTAAAGAATCTCGGTTCATATTCAAATCTCGTTTAATTTTGAATCAAAACTAACAAAAATCTAAATTATTTAGTTAATTTTATTTAAAATTGTTGATATTTAAGCATATCTCATATATATTTTCCTATATAATTAATAAAAATATTAATATTAAATAAAAAGCAGTTATTTCGATTAACCATTTAATGTTTGGTTTATTCCGTTTTGAATTTGATTCCATTTGAGTTATTTTTTTATCCGATTAAGAAAAATCGATTTGGTTTGAAAATTTGTCCACCTTAAATTTCTCTTAAATTTTATTTTTTTATCTAACTCGTTTATCGTTGAGGTTGATTGGTAAAGATTATGACTGTAAACTAGGAGGGAAAGAGTTTACAGAGGTACATTCGTAAAATAAAAGACGTGTTTCGTAGGCCAAACAACATGTCTGTCTAGTTTGCTCCCTGGAGATAAGATTTAGAGTGAACTCCAAATATTGTTTTCGTAGTTCTTGGTATTCTTTAACGAGTGTGTCAATTGAGGGTCACAATCTTATGGATTTGGGGTGATATTAATTAATGGCGCGCATTTTGTCTCAAAAATTGGCATATGATCTCTCTGTCGCGTAGTTTCTTCATTGTTCATATCAATACTTCAATCTCCGCGTGCAATGGTGAGAGACACCAATATAGATCTCTCGCCCCAAAAAGAATTGTTTGTCCATTCTCATGTAAGCATACCCATCTGATTCCTAAAGTAAGATATTGTTTCCTCTAAACACTTACACTATGCATTTTATAGTCCTAATTTCCTTCACTGGCTCCAACGACGGTCCATCCATTTCATCTTGTCGAAGTTGCGCATCCTCCCATGCAGCAAATTCACTTTCCACAGTTTTAACTATTTCCGTTAGATCTGTATGAAGACCTTGAAATACTTTATTATTCCTTGCTTTCCATAAAAACTATATAATTCAAGGGAAAACCATATGTAGATCGATATATGTCGTACATGGGTGATCCTTACACAACAGGTAAGCCATATTATTGTAAATTGATCCTACCGGGAAAACCCCTTTGTCTTGTTATGATTTTTGATGCCAACTAAGCATGTGTAATCGACATGCATTCGAATAATACATGTCAACCATACCTGTGACTCTGTAGACTTTTATTGTAAAGTTTTAATATTTTTGGCTGGAAAAACTTTGGAAGTGAAGAATGTGACTTTTAATTTTGTTACTAATAAAAGTTTGATCATTACCAAAAACTGTAAAATCTTTGACGGTTAACTTAAATATTTGTTTTTATTAAAATTTAATTATGTAAAATTTAGTAATGAAAATAAACTTTATTTAAAGAGATTTTATGTTGAAAATAAATTGAAAACAACAAAGTTAAAATAAATAATTTACTAAAATAATATATTTATAAATTATATTTTTACATAAAAGAGTCGTCTGGAAAATAAAATGGTTATTAATAATTATTTGATTCAAAACAACTTAACTGTATAGAATAAAGATATTAGAAAATCATCATTCATGGGAAAATGCATAAATATTTATAAAAACATGAAGACCAAAAATTAACATATGAAAATCATAATACACGTTATATTTGTAAGTTGAAAAACTAATACACTAGTCGTTGTATTTATAATGTTATAAAGAAAATTTAAAAGCTATATTTGCATATTTTGTAGAATTTTGAATTTGAAAATTTATCGATTATACAATAGATCTATAGTATTAGAGTATACCATATAATATATTCAAAAGTTTTTATGATATAAGAAAATGAATATCATTAAATAGATAAAAAAAATTTAAGTAATTAAAATTTTTTAATAATAAATTTGTCACACCCCCGTCCACCCAATTTGCGTGCTTTGAGGCCTCTCTAGGTCTGCCGGTCCGCCTTGTTTGACGGTCGAGATTGTTATCTCGAGAGGCTTCAAAGAATTGATTTATTGTTCATGTAATCACTACGTGATCTTTCTCTGTGTTTTGTCCTCACTCGCACGTTTTCGAAAAGTCACCCATCCCAATATTGCTCCAGCATAAGCACGTTTCACTGTGAAATTCTATTAGAACCAGTGACTTTAAAGATAAATGCACTTTGATGACACATAGTCAATACTTTTAAACTCTCCCACACCCCACTTTGTCTCCATAAATCGGGGTCTCACATTCCCCCCCCCCCCCCACTTACAGAGCGCAACGTCCTCGTCGTGCACCAAGATCTGGCTCCACATTCATTTGGGTTCGGTTGTGATACCAAATTGTAACACCCCCGTCTGCCCCTTTCGTGTGCCCTAGCGCCTCTCTCTAGGCTTGTAGACCCACCCTATCTGACAAACAAAAGTGCTACTTCTGGAGGTTTAAAGAGTTGGTATGTTGTCTCTGCAATCACCATGTGATCTTTACCCGTGTTTTGTCTCCACTCGCACGATTCTGGAAACCCACTTACTAGAAATTCATCCATCCTGATATTGTTTCAGCATAAACACGCTTACATGCAAAGTTCTATTAAGATCAGTGACCGAAAATACAAGTGCACTTTGGTGACTTAGATTGTCAAATAAATTAGAGATGTCAACATGAACCGCAATCCGCGGACCAAGCCCAACTAGTACCATTGCGGGGCGGGTACGGACATACAAAAAATGTCTATAAAAATGTGGGTCACTTGGGCTAGGCACGTATAATCCGCAGGTTTAGCGTGTTAAACCGCAGAAGGTTGCGAGCTGCTCGCGGATTAAAATCTCCTTCTTAAGCTTCTATTTTATTTTTCTTTTTATGGTTTGCGGAGTATGCATCATATACATTAATTTAAATCAAATAGTATAAACTTAACATGATAGTAATGGATGAAATATTGATATCTGTAGCTTCTTTTCTTTGTTTGATGCTTGAATTTATCAAAAAACTTATAACTTAAACACAAAATTCATTTTACATTATCATACCTTATAATTATATTGTCAGAGTTGGTTTTGCGAATAACGTCAGAGATGGTTTTCCAAATTTATACTATCAGAGTTGATTTTGCAAATTTATACACTTAACAAAAAAATACTTAAACACTTCAACAAATGTTAAGCTTATTCTTTGGTATGATTCTTAAAGATTCATACGTCGTCCGTATGATACACTTTAAGTGTACAATAAATTTAATTCTTGATAACTTAAACACTTAACGTTGGTATGTTTTTGTATGAACACTTAAAAATTCTTGATAACTTATTCATTAATATCAAAAGTTAGAAGAAGCGAATGAAAAAAAGAAACTTTGGTTTGAATGTCCCGCGGGCCGACCCGTAAACCGCTTATATAGGTGCATGTCGAGATTGGTCAGCTCTTTCGGAAACCGCGGTCCGCGGCGGTACGACCCGCAACGATTCAAATGAAATTAAGACCATAACAGAGCGGGACAATTGGTCGCGGGATTACCCAATTGACATCTCTAAAATAAATAATTTTACACTATCCCCATACACCACTTTGTCTCCACAAAATGATGTTTTACAAAATTATATCTAACTAATTAAAAGGAGTTATTTCTAACATCTTAGACTATCCACCTAAGCTAATTTAGAATACTTCTTATGTTGCCACATCAGCAAAATAATTACAACTAAAATAATGCCACATTTTAATGGGTTCTAAACAAACCGAAATCAGACAATAATAAAAGATGATCCATCTTCCCCTGATTTTGTTCACCTTTTCTTTCGTTACATGTCTCCCTCCATATCGTTCCGTATCTCTTCTCTAAAACCTTCGAACTTTGTATTTATCTCATCTCCATTAGTTTTTGACAGTAAGTAGAAACCAAATACCAAAGAGAAATCTAAACTTTGGGGTTGCTATGCTTGTGCGAGATAGCTTTCGAATCTAAAGACGAAGATCTACAATGTCGCCACCAGTTTCATCTAGGTATGCTTTTCTGTTTGAAGGTTTGTGGATATTTATACGTCGGGATATTCTGTTCTGATTCAATTGAATTCATTTATGATTGTCTGAGAAACAATTTTTCCCCATCACGAATTCAAACTTGGAGACCTTTCGCTTTGAATTGATAGGTACAGAGATTCAAAAGTAAATGGATGGCTGGATCAAATCTTAAATTGAGGAAGACAAAGAACAAAGCGTGGATTTCTTACTTACCTTTGTCGATAATGTCGGCCAAAAAATTTCAAAGAGGCTCACGAAAGCTTTCTGAACCATGATCTCTACTGGTAAATCCTAACTCTTCGGTTAAGTTTGTTAGTTTGGTTTATCTTTAGAATGTTTTTCAGAAAAGCCGAGAAAGCTATTTGATTTATTCTACGACCTGCCTATTTTGATCGCAACAAAGACGAAGTTGGAAAGTCTATGCTCTTCGATTACATCAATAATCCGTTTGAGTGTTAGATCAAATAGAAAATACGGCAGAGCCTCACTTTAATTTGCAGATTAATGATAGTATACCACAATTTTTTTTACCAACTTTGATAACTTGGTTCAATTTTATGTGTGTTTCTCAGTGAATGGTCTACTTTACTTGCACTTTGCGTGGATCTTGAAGGCTTTCCTCGAAAGTAATATCGATAAACTATAGTCTTTTCAAATTACTATTGAAATCTATAATATTTTCCATTTTATTTGCTTTTATTATCATTTCTATGATGCTTAAGCCCTTATAAAAGTTAACAAGATGCTGATTGTTTTTGTGGCCCTATAATTTCGTCGAAACGGAGAGCGACATGCTCAATAAGCGGAGCTTATTGTAATTTCGTCGATTTTTTAAATGAGGTATTGAGAGGTCTTACTCTTTCATCACTGAATTTTAATGAACATTGAATCCCAATTGTTGATAAAATTATACATTGAATGGCTAGGTATGAAGAGAATGAACAGAACGGGAAGATCGGCTTTGGTCTTTGGAGGTAGCTTAAAAGTAGGAAAACCGATGCAAACGGAAAGCGAATACTTAGAAGAAGTGGTGCAGGATTCAAATACTTATAAACTTTCTAGCAGATACAAATCGTTCAGGATGGTGGAACAGTGAAATGGAAGGTGTTGACTCATAAGGAGTGGGGAATAGTGAAGCTCATAAGGAGTGATAAATAGTGAAGCATGGGAAGGTGTTGGTCCGCATCATTGTGGTTGTGCTTGTTTAGGTCAACTGGTGGTCTCCCTTCCTTTAGAGTGCAGTGTACGTGTGTTTAGTGTTTTGTGGAGGATTTGGGTGAGTAGATTATGGTATGTATTATTATATTTATCCTCCCAAAAATGAGATTGGAGTATGTAGTTGCGTTAGTTGAAGAGTTGAATAGAGTAACATCTATTTTTTGTTTGATATATAATTGAAAAGATCCAGTGAAAACGTTACTGAACAAGTCTAATACATACGGAAAAAGAAGTTCAAAAGAATAAAGAAGAAGAAAGGAGACATAGATTATTAACACGATGTTGGTAACACCGAAGAGAAGCTGAATAAATCTTATTATAAAGTCATATAAAATGATTGAGACTAAGTAACACTTATTCTTATTATAAATACTCTTTATCTAAAAGAGCTCCTTATGAGTTCTAAGGGTGTCCACATAAGTTTCAATTATATTTCTTCTAAGCTTGCCACATCACCCTCTTTATACGCATCATTTTACGTAGAAGTTATTGGCTACTTGCCATGTCATAAGCTTGCATTCATTCGTCTTTGTTACGAGTTGTAACAGTTTATCGATTTATCTTCTTCAATTAATTCAATTATTGAATGCAACCCAATTTTCCGAATATAAATAACAATTCTCTTCAGCCGCTTTCAAATTTTCCAAAGCGCTTCCCTCGATTAATCAAAATATGAATATGAATCGAGATTCTTTAACAAAAGCGTGAATTTGTTGAAAAACCATACTAATCCATAATTAAGTGTGTCAATTTGCAAAACTAAAAGCTAATCAAATATTGGGAGTTCTAAAATAAAAACCTAAATAATGGTTATTGTCTATCTGTTAAAGTTTTCTTGGTAAAATATATTTTCCCACAAATAGGATCTATTTTTAAAATCCGAATAAACCGGAAACTGAATAACACAAACTGAAATCGAATCGAACCTATTTATTATTTTCTCGAATAGGTCTTATTTTTCGTAAACGAAATACAAAAGAAAGAAAAAATAAATAAAAATAAATATATAGTTTAATATTGAAAGAAAATAAATCCACTTATTCAAGTCATTCGTCTCTCTAAATCCGTTTATGTGAAGAAAAAAGTATTATACTCACATTCACCAATGTAAATACAACAAACTAATTGGAATAGGGTTGACAAAAAGTGGAAAGCATTTAAATTTTTAGGAGGCATGAATATCAATTTGGATTTCTTTTTCTTTTGTTTTTTACGGAATCGACCATAGAAAAAAACTTTGGTCTATTGAAATTTGGAAACAAAAATGTGTCTCAATGCTATGCCTAAATCGGTTTTAAACATTCTAGTAGATCTGTTGTTAGCAGGCTCGAGTAATATAATATTTTGCTTGAATTGCCTTAATCGAGTAATATAATGTTTTAGTATTATACATATACACTCCAAATTATCGATAATGTAACACGATCATATATAATATATATATAAGTCACAGAAAGCATAAATATTGGATTTCTAAATGCTTAGCATACAAATTTATATGATGAAAAATATTTATGGCACAATTCGCGTGTAGCGCGGAAAATCACATCCTCTGCTACGCTCTACCCTCCAACCGATAAAAGGCAAGAGAGCATCACGTAATACATCAATGTATCCCATAAATGCAGGCTATTCCGACGCCTATGAACTCGGTGGCATGGACGAAAAATTCAAGCTCCTGAAGGTGTCCACATCAGATTTTTTGAAACTCCCCTTAGCTTGCCACGTCATATGCCTCATCTTGTATCAAGTGTACAACAATTCTTCTCCAGAAACGTGGCCACAACTGAACTAAATATGGGCATCCACCCAGAAAAGCCACCTAACTTCAAATCACCTACAGAAATATGACAACCCATCCAAGACTAAACAAAACATCGCCTTCTTCCACCTTCCTTTCATCTTCTCCCTTTCGTAACCTAAACCTCAATTAACCCACCGCCTCTCCATAAATGCAAAACGGCTACGATGTCGACTCCTATCCTACTAATGGCAATCCTTCCCATCCTATAAAGCCAATAGATTGTTCTGTTCCTCTCACCCTGACTCACGAAGCGATTCCGAGATCAATGAATTGTTGGTTTAATCCTTGATCTCTACGTACGAAGGAATTGATAGTCACAATGTTTCAGAGAGTTCATTGGTTGGGTTCTTTAGTAAGGAAGGGAAGTACATGGAAGCCTCTTTAACCGCGAACCAGAGGAAAAATGTCGAAGGGAAACTTATCGGATGTTTCTTCTTCTTGCAGAATCGGTTTTGAGCTACCTTGAATTGAAACAACTCAACAAATTAACTTACATAAGCCAATAAATCAAGAATCTTCTCAACGTTATCCGATTTGCACATAAGCTTCTTGAATCCTCAGAGATTTCAGAGAGCTAAAGGGATTTTCTGGAGGCTAGCAAATGCTTGCGAGAAGCATATTGCGACAACAATCACAGGCACATACATAAGAAGGAACCTGATTTATACCTCCATCCACCCACCACATCTACGACCCCTTCGACTCCGAAGCGGAACATTAGTTCCAAATTGAATCGCTGGTCCATGGCCCGAGCTTTGCGAAATACGAAAAATTCTTGGTGAACTGTGGATGTTATGTAAATATGCATATCTTTTATTGGGTAAGAATAAAAATCGCATCTTTTGTTATTTTCGACAAAGTATCTTCATTTCACTTCTCTGCTTTAGAAGAAGATGTTGTTTATGAGATTTACAGAGAGATCTATGCGGGAGTTGATATTTGTATGCATCTTAGCGAATATTTGTGTTGGCAAGAAGGAGTTTCAATTAGTGATTATAGGAGCAAAAACAAATAATAAAAACTTGATCTTTTGAAACTTCAACTGAGACAGTTTTGGGAGTTGGGATGGTCCCTATGGATTTGGTTTGAGGATTGATCAGGTTGAGGATGAGGAGAAACTAATAGAGATTATCGAGCAAGCTACCAAAGAAGGGACAATGTGTTTCTACCCTTAAGCAAATCCTTCAATGGCAAAATCTGCCAAACAAGCTTACGATCAATGAGGAGTGCTTTATGTCGATATTTTAGGTCCAATCAACGAAGGGATTTCGTGTCACTTAGATGTTTCTCAGTCAGGTCTTACCTGTGGAGCACGGTAGGGTCAAGACTCTCAATAATGCCTATTTCAAAAGAATTGTGGCCAATGAGTTTACCATTAACCAAGACGATTGTGAATTTGACCCATAGATGATGACTATAAATTTGGGACTAATCATGAGTAACTAATTTTTTGAACCACTTTTTAAAACCCTCATATTAATAAAGAACATTTGAATAAAAGAGTGGTGTGAAGAAGTTGAAGTAAAG
>OVAN01011624.1:0-14519 GCA_900406275.1 Anastatica hierochuntica | reverse complement strand
ATCACTTTTGGTGTATTGAATATCCTAGATATGATGAACTAGGTGATCAAGTCAATTCAAGCACTAAGCACAGAGAAAAGCAAAGATCTAAAGATAAATCCCAAATCTAACAACCTAATAATCACTGAATCATAAACTCCCTTTTTGAGAAACCCTAAACCCAACTAGAAAACTACTCACACATGGAAATCAGAACAACACAAGATGAATTTGAGAAAGACATAATGTATTGAATGAAAAACAAGGATAAAGTTTAGAATTCTTCTCCAAAAAAGTACGGTAGAATATGATCTCTCTCAAACGATTATAAAGCTCTCAAAAGTCTGCTCGAAATCGAAAATAGCATAAACTGAAAAGAAAACTCGAGTCTAGGTTTTAGGTAAAACATCCCGGTTCGTTTTAATCTTCGGTTTGTGTTTTCAGGTTCTGGTCCGAATTCGGGACAAGGATCGACCGATCCATGTCCCTTCACAGGACAAGGATCGATCGATCCCTGTCATTCTGTGAGGAAACTTCTTCAGTCTTCTTGAGACTTTCTTCGGTGCTTGAAATCCACTCCAAATGCGTTCTTTTAGTTCATTCAAGCTCCGTTCCTGTAAAAACATCAAAGAACAACAACGCGCAAAAACGATCCGAATACATACTAAAAACCGTAATTCTCGTATGAAAACCGTATTAAAAACCGATAAAATACGAATACATCAGAGTCTACAACTTAGCTTTCCTAGTAAAGATTCGTTAAATCTCATAATATCTCTTAAACTAATTCCTTTGTCTTGCTTATGTTTCTTATCCCAGCTATTCAATACATGTTATTTTCTCGAGGTTTGAATCCAACCAGAATTTTGTTAATGTTGATTGTATTATTTTTCATAGAGAGCTTGGCAATTTGAAGCAACTCATTACGTTGGCATCGATGCTAGTGCAATTTTGAGCATAACTAGTTTACCATCATTTGATAATCTCTTTGTTGCCCAGTTGACCGATTTCTAACTAATTTTGTCAACGATGGCTGTGCATAGATCTCGTTTTCTTCTTCCAAAATGGTTTGGTAAACCTAGATAGTTGCCAACTCTTGCTTCCTTGGTGATGTTAAGTTCTCTCTTAACTCTTTCTCTCATGTCTAAAGGTGTCTTGCGAGAGAAAGTGATAGAGGATTTTAACAGATTGATAGCTTGCCCTAACATTGCTCCATATGCAAAAAGAATGTGTGGAAGTGTTGCAGTTGTTTTCTTTTCCATCTTACAGAAAACATTGTGTCGTCTGCGAAGAGTATATGAGTTGTTTTAGGACTTCCTCTTGCCACCGAATCTCTTTCAAAATTCTCTTTGTCTGAGCTTCGTCACATAGGCTGGATAAGATTTCACTCCAGAGAATAAAGATACATGGAGGTAGTGGTTCTCCTTGGCGAATTCCACGCGATGGAAACAATATGCCTCTTGGTATATCATTAATCAAGAACGAATATGATATTGTACCTATGCATTCTAATATCCAATTGATCCATCGCCTATGGAAACCAAGTTTTTCCACTACCTTTCTTATAAAACCTCATTCTAATATGTTGTAAGCCTTCGAAAATTTTGTCTTGGCTGCCATCGAACATTGTTCAGGTAATTCAACATCTCATGAGTAATCAATACATCATCTGCAACTGCTCTGTTTGGAGTAAAGGCTGATTAGTTTTCACTGATCAAGTCGTTGAGAATTGGTTGCAGTCTTCTCGTATGTATCTTCGATATAACCTAATAGTATGCATTGTAGAGAGTTATAGGTCTGTAAGAGGATAATCTAATGGGGCAGAAGATCTTTGGTATCAATCGGACATGAGTTTCATTTAGAGCTCTTGGCATTGTTTCTGATTGAAAGAAGAGTTTAAATTCCCCGATTATGATTGGTCCAATGGCTGCCCAATTTGAATGGTATAAGCTTATTGAGAATTCGTCAGGGTCTAGAGCCTTTTCCCCATGAATGGATAGCACATCCACTTTGATTTTCTCTACAGACGGATCTTCGATTAATTTACGGTTAACTTCCTTTGAGATTTTGGGTTTTAAAGCTGCAAAGACTAAGTGGTGGTCGTCTTCTTTCAATGAAGTAAATATGGACTGAAAGTAAGAGGTGATGACATGGATAATTTGTAATGACACACAAGATTCTCCTAAATTAAATTGATGATTTGACTTACATCTATTTCTTTTTTGGAAAAACAATGTATCTTCTAAAATCGTGACACACAAGATTTTTTAAATCAAATGGATGATTTGGTTTAATATTCAAGGCTAAGCTATTTATTGTTTAACCTAAAATCGAGAAAATTATTCAAGAAGAATTTTTGTTTGGATTAACGAAGATAGTGTCTACCTTAACGGATTTGGCCAATATTTTTCAACAAAGATAAGAGGGTTAATTTGTTAATTTGGATTCTTATGGGTTTTTAATAGGTGACAGACCCTTTCCAAACTTCTTTTCGGCTGGCTAGGTCTAGGCGCAGTGATATAAGCCACATAAGCTACGGTTTATATTTTAGAATCAAGAGCCAAAAACAAAAATTATATTTAAATTTTTTAAATTTTATAGATATTTTAAAAATATACTTAATTTATTTTTTAAATTTTGAGTAGGATTTTAATGACGATTGGGCCGTTAAATTGGGTCGATCCTAATTCAAATGAGCTTTTTATCATTTGTGTTCATGGGCTTCTCTTGGACCAGATCCCTTGTACAAGATACAACACACACAAACTTTAATCACTCATCTTGAACTAGAGAATAGATTACAACGATTATATTTTAAACAGAAAAAATCTATGAAATCCTATTTTATACCATAGAATCATATTATATATTGTGTTATTCAAACAATTTGAAAACATGAATCTGCTCTTATAAAATGTGACCCCGGATTTGCAGATTTGAAAATCAGAAAGTAAGTTGCATGGGATCAAACTCTTAAATACTCCATCCTTACAACTTGATCCAAAATGCTCCTCTTAAAAAGGATATTTTTATTTTTATTTTTCTTAATTCAGAAAAATGGTAAAAAATGGAACATTCCTCAATAAATCTAACTATTTACATGTCATAACCTTTACTTTAATCTAACTCAAATCCTAATTCTACCATCTTCTTCTTTTTTGTTTCTTTTGGTTTCTCATTCTTTTTTGATTTAGTGTTTTTGGAAAACCCGTCTCTCAGATCATCACTTCTTCTTCTTCTTTTCAACTTTTTATTTTTTCTTGTTTTTCTGGATATATTCCTCTTTTTTCTCGAGTTCGATTTAGGGTTTATGAGGTCTTCTTTTGATTCTCCTTATGCATTTGGGGTTCGTCGTTTTTCCGAGTATTTTTTCTTCGATTTCATCTTCTTTTTTTCAATTTTTTTCTCTTCTCTGTTTTTCTTCATATTCATGTTCTTTTGATAGTCATACCCAGTAAATGATAAAACCCAGAAAAGTACAACTCGGTCTGGAAAACAATATAACTACGAAATCCAGAAAACGGTTTTACCAAGTTTTACAAAATAAATTGTATAACTTGGTAAAACTATCTCGAAACTAGGCTAGTTGTACAATTTCTAGATAGTTTTATCAAATTGTTCAATTCATTTTATAAAACTTGGTCAAACCGTCATAATATAACTACGCCCAGTTGGATCCAGTTAGACAATTAATTTTGTAAAACTAAGTAAAACTACGCCTTTTCGTACCAAATTATGGCTTTGGGTAGTAACATGAGTTACGGTATGGTATGAATGAGTTATGGGTGTAACTCATAGTTAAATCAAAAATGTCATTAATCATGAATTAGACAATTGTTTTTGAATTTAAGTTTGAATTATAATGAGTTAGAGATAATTTACTATTTTGAGTTATATCCTTTATCAAATTGATAATTGAAAAGTTAATTAAAAATCATCGAAAATATGATGGGTTAGTGTTTGAGTAAACATTTAAAAAAATTTGTTACGTACGAAACTTTTTGTTTATCTGATTTTACTTTTATTTTTGTTGGTTAATCATATATATGATTTGTGGTCAACTCTCTTCATGAGAGTGCCACCTAATCACACAAGTGTCCACTTTATTTATTAAAAAAACTTATGGAATTCTATTTTTGTAGTTTTTATTTAATTATAAATAATTAAGTGTTTAATGATATATTAATTGTAAATTATTATCATAAGTATATATTTTTTGTTATTCAATAATTTATATTCACAGTATACTTTTTCTTTATAAAAATCAAAATTCACTATTTTTTGCTAAAAATCGACAATGAAAGCGGCAAATAATTTATTTAGTTCGTGCTAAGATGGATTCGTGAGCAGCTTCATCGGTAAATATATTTTTGTGTCGCCTCGAAAATGATGATGCTCGGTTTAGGTAAAAATAAGTCTTCTGACACTTTTTATCCATGTTTTTAGTAATTATTTCAGGTTAAGAATTACATCACATGAATAGTTATCAACCATATCAATGTTTGATAAAATGGTTAAACAAAAGAAGTACAACTAAAATTGGGTAGTGTAACAATTAACGTTTCTCTGTCACCTAATAATAGTATCACATATCACTTTCGAAATCATGACTCAAATTTCCTTCCTAGCTCTAAATTTGTTTTGGTGATAAATATTTTTTCAACAACGTCATGGTACATATTACATATATATCTTTCAGTTATGAGGGAAAAAATGGAAGAATTCAAGTTAGACATATATTTTTGTTTTGTAGAGTATATGTTATCGTGGTTTTATCATGATTTCATCAGTTACTAAACCTTCTTTAGAATATTCACATAACTACCAAACTTATTAAATTTATATTGAGATTATAGTAAATTTTTTAAACTTGTATCACATAAGTTATTATTCTTTAAAATTGAACTTAAAGAGATTTTGAATAAACATTTATAAAAACAATATAAAAATATTATTAAATATGAATAAATATTTTTGCGTGTATGCGGGATATCGGTCTAGTTTATTTTAATATTAAAACACGCTAAGAAATCGTTCAATCATTTCAAAAAAAACTATTTTGCTAATGAATCAAATATTATATAAGTTAGTCAAAGATTTGATTTTTCTAACTTATTTTGTTTACGATTAGGCTTGGGTATTTTGGGTCGGGTAACCCGATCCGTCCTATACCCGATCCAAATTAGCGGTTAAAAGTCAGGTAAAGGTAGTACGAATTACTCGTTTGGATCGAGAAAATTGTTTTTAAACGGGTAAGCGTCGGGTAAAAGTCAGTAAAGATAATTATATGAGTCCATATTACCCGTTCACATAACTAAAAATTAAAAAATATTTATAATTTTAGTAATATTAATAATATTTATCCTAATTGGGTTAATATTTTCTTGTCAAAAAGTAATATGAAGTCTAGAAAAAAAAACTAAAATTGATCAATTAATTATTGAATATTATTTTTATGTTTAGTTTAAAATTTGATTTTCAATTTAATAAATATTTTTATAGAAGATAGTGTTCTAAAAAATATTATAATACTATTATATTATTTTAATAATTAAATAAAAATAATATCCAACTTATTTTTGATATAGTACAAGTAAGGTATTGAACGGGCAATGATTTTCATTACCCGACCCGACTCTTACTCGACCTTTACCCATCATTACCCAACCTTTACTATTTTGGAGATGCTTCGGGTAATAATTTTAAATACTCATACTACTCGTACCTAACCTGATACGGCCTGGTCATCGGGATTACACACTCTGAAGTTGGCGAAAAGATAATCTTGGACCGTGCAGGCTAAGTGGTGGAAATGGGTGGAAGAAGCGAAGCGGACTTTTCCAAGGGTTGCGGAATTGCCCTAGAGAAGTTTTTTCTTCAACAACACCGAGAGTAACCTCCTATGAGTTTTTAAGCTTTGCGTCAACGGAGATTGTTCCCCCAGCAAAATGTACGATGTTCCGAGGAACAAAAGATTCAACAATTTAGAAAAGATTTTTATTAAAAGGTTGAATGATTATTACAAGGATTGTATAGCTTTGTTCTATAGCCAACAATTTGTAGAAATGAAGAGATCAATTATTTCTAGAAAATAACAAACAATTAAATTAAGAAGACTTGACCAAAAATTAAATATGAACTTGGAAAGTCATTTGGTCGTCAGTCTCTTTGTATTTCGCCTTGTCCTTTCGCGTGGTCGACGGTCTTAGAATTGCCGTCAGATTGATATATTATTCGACCTTATAAATTTATAATTTCGTTTGGCGATTTACGGCTGTATTATGATCCTTACCCGTTCTTATTCGACCTCATACCCAATGCACACCCCTATTTACGATAAAGAAAACAAAAAATATTTTTTTTATAAAAAAGTCTAAAATTTATGTGAGTAATTCAAAAATTGTTCCTATTATCTTAAGTTTTAATAATTTTGTTATTAAGTTGGAAATAAATTGTTAAAAATTTTAGTTTTAATCTGTTTTTAATAACACTTACTGAAATTTATACATCTATTTAATTTTAATTACAAATTTGTACCTTTTGTTTCGGTGAAAAAAGTATATAAAAATAAGGATAATTAGGTCCAATATACATAAATCGCTCATTAATTAAGAAATTAGCCATCAACAAAAAACTTCTATATTTTATGTATTTATGACAATTTAGTCCCTCTGATCAACATAGACCGTCTGCAACAAATAGTATGTTTATTTGTTGCGTAGCATAGATTTTTCTCTTTTCAATTTTTTTTTTAAATACTCCTTCCCAAAACTTTGTCATGTGATGTTTTTAACATTACCAAATAAAGTCGTGCACACAAATATAGATTGTCTAAGTATACGTTATGTATAAATAAACTGTCAAATCATACGTTATAATAATTTCCATCTATTTGCAAAATATATATTCGTTTCAAAAAATTCAAAATACGTTAAATAAGAAAAAAATATATACTTTTTCGTATATTTACAATTTCGTTTCGATGTAAATATAAAACTATAAAATCATTTGAAGTTTGGAAAGATAAAAAGATAAAAATGACAAATTACAATTAAAATTTATTTAATTTTTAAATGAAAAGGCACACATAGCTATATTAACAAACAAATAATTTACTTTAATTTAAAGAGATTGCTTTAAAATAAATTTATAAAAACCAAAAAATGAACGATAGTAGCTATAGCTTCCATTTCCTTGTCAACAACTTTTCCAACGAAAAAGCTAACTAAGAAAAAGACGATTGATTTGTAAAAAATAAATTAATTACATAACTAAAAATCTAAGACTACTTTAAATTGCTAACAAAAGAATAATTAACTTCTTTGACCCCAAAAGAAAACAAAAAATAATTCAAAACGGCGCCACTTCGCTACGACCAAAATCGTCGGAGTTGATTTTGGTCGAATCGTCCGGCCACGAATCCCTGAGAAGCTTCAAAAGCATCTGCGCTTTCCTCTTCGCTCTCTCCGTACAATCACTCTGAACCAGAAGTAGTAGCTGCGTCACCAATCCTGCCGCCGCAGCCTCCTCTCTACACCGTTCCTCCGCCGTGCACAGAGCCAGCAAAGCACCTGCCGCATACTCCGTCGCTCTATCCGACACTCTTAATATCGTCTTCACGAGAATCGGCACCGTTAAAGCGTGCTCTCCGAACGCCGCGCATCCTTCCGGTAACCGACAGAGTAGCTCCACCGTCGCTAGACCCCGTTCAGTGTCGCACCTGTCGAAATCCGCCGCTAAACGGTCGATTAAAATCCCCGGAGCTCCGGCGGGAATCGCCAGATGTCGCGTTTGTTTCACGAGGCAGAGAGCGAAAAGCGATTTGATCCCGATTTTGAGAGCTCGTCGCGGTGGAAACGATGATATCGGATTCTTCAGAAGATCGAGAACGCCTTCGAAAATCGAATCCGATCCGGAGATTATCTTTTTCAGATCCGTCGATTTCGTTCCGGTCAATACCATCTCTATCAACGCGGCTGCATTTACCCTAATTTCAATCGAAGGATCGAATAGTAACCGGGTCATAAACCCGACCCGACCTGGATCCGACGCGATGGACTCACACTCTTCCTCCGTCATATGAAATATAACCAAAAGAGCGAGCGACTCCGAGACAAGTTCCGACGACGACGGTTCTCTCCCGGCGTCAACATCCGCGAACAAAATCCTCACAAGAATCTCCCTCGCGTTATGACCGGCGATCAAAACGCGATTCTTCTCGCTATCTCTAGCCAATCCCCTAAGACGACGAATCGCGGCGGCGCGTGAGCGAACAGAGACGTGAGTTCCCGAAATTGCGGAGGCTTGGCTGAGGAGAGATCGAACGGAGATCGGATCCGCCGGTTGTTTCGGGGTAGGGATACGTTCGACTCCATTAGAGCGGTTAGCGACGCACCATTCTTGGATTAGACGGCGGAGAGTGTGGTTAGGGATGAGAGTAAAGTCGGAGAGAGCGACGCGAGTGACCGGACAAGTGGTGTTTCCCATGGCGATCCATGACTCGATGCTTGTACGGTCGTAAGTCTGGCCGGTGGAGACGGTGACTGGATCGGACATTAAGTCTAGAGAGATTGGGCATCTGAAATGATAAGGTATTTGGATTCCTAGATCCAACGGCTCTAAATTCCCCGCCATTTTTGGAGGAACCGTAAGCTTTTTTTTTCCCACTCTGAGGATATTTTTTTGGAATTGAGAAGAAGGAAGGAAGACGAAGGACCTTATCTGCGCAAGGTATACGCCACACGTGTGGCTTTTATA
Source organism: Anastatica hierochuntica (assembly GCA_900406275.1). Classification (NCBI taxonomy): domain Eukaryota; kingdom Viridiplantae; phylum Streptophyta; class Magnoliopsida; order Brassicales; family Brassicaceae; genus Anastatica; species Anastatica hierochuntica. The sequence goes on along the minus strand of OVAN01011624.1, from coordinate 5,783 downwards.
ACTTCGTTTGTTGGTTCATGTGGCAAAATCAAATAATTAAAATAAGTTTTTTTTTTCCCGAGAAGAAAATAAGTTATATTTGTTCGGTTTCTTCATAAAATTCATTTGTTATAGAAAATGGTTTAGTAAAATGTTTAAAATAAGTAATAATTTGCGATGTGTGAGAATTGATTAAAAAAAGAATATTTAAGTCACAATATCTAAAAAGATCAACCTTTTATTGTTGGAATGAATATAAATCTCAGAAGTGAATCTTAAGGCATCAATATTAAAGTAATTACGGTATATATTAGAGTTTTGATCCGCGCGGCTTTTTTAAATAATTTTAGATGTTATTAATCATGTTTAGATTTTTCGAGTATAGAATTTATCATTTTTGGTTATTTCGGGTTCAGGTTTAAAACTTTTAAAATTTTCAGTTATACTGAATTCGGTTTAGATTTGAAATTTTCGAACTTTCAGATTTTCTCGGATACTCGTATGGGTTCAGTTCAGATAATATCCAATACCCAAAATACCGTGAAACAAAACCCATATCTGAAAAAATATCAGATGACTAAACTTAAATTTTTATAGTTTATATAAATTATTTATAAGTTTTTACAGATTTTTTCAATTTTATCACTTAATAATTTTTTTGAATTTTTGTAACAAAATTTATTTAGAACATAATAATATTGTAATATAATTATTTTAACAGCTATGGATCTATTTAAAATTTAAAAATAAACTATATTTAAATTTGCTGAAAATTGATGATTTTAAATTGTGAAAAGAATATTAGAATATTCTAATATGTTTGTTGGAATATGCAAATGGGTAAGTAGAGTTATTTCAATTTATTAGATACATTTAATAAAATTTCTAAAATATGTTCACTTTAAAAAATCACAAATGAAGTTGGTAAAAAAAAATCACAGATGAAAAGATCTATGTCTTCTCTTTTAATAAGATAGATGATGTCAAATGGCTTAAACATCAATGAATGTGATAAATGTATTTATATCAAAAGTACTCCACACGGGTATGTTTTGTTATGTTTATATGTAGATGATATGCTCATTATTGGCAGCAATAAAGATATAATCCAACAAACTAAGAGCATGTTTAGTGGAAAGTTTGACATGAAAGACATGGGTCTAGCAGATGTCATTCTTGGGATTAAAATCACAATAACTTCTGACGGAATCATTATGTCTCAAGCTCACTATGCTGAAAAGATGCTTGATAGATTTAAAAATTATTCAAGTGGAACAACAAAAACTCCAATAGATCCTCAGCTTAATTCATCTGACCAAGAATTCAGGTGAAGCAGTATCTAAAATAGAGTATGCAAGGGTGATCGGAAGTCTGATGTACTTAACAAATTGTACTAGACCTGACTTAGCGCATGCAATTAATGTTTTAAGTCGCTATACTAGTAATCCATAACACTGGAAAGCCATAACTAGAGTGTTGAACTATGTACGTTACACGAAAGGCTATGGGCTGCACTATGGTAAAGAACCAACAATTTTGGAAGGATACAATGACGCAAACTGGATTTCTGACTCCAAAAACTCAAAATCCACGAGTGGATATATCTTTACACTTGGCGGTGCAGCAATATCCTGGAAATCTTCAAACAGGCATTGTTAGCCAGATCGACCATAGAATCTGAGTTTATAATTGGACATAGCTACAACGGAAGTAGAATGGCTTCGCAATTTTTTGGAAGATATCCCGATGTGGGAGAAACCTGTCTCAGCATTACATGTACATTTTGATAGTCAATCGGCTATAGCTCGAGCACATAATACTCTCTACAATGGAAAGTCTCGTCATATCAGAAGACGGAATAAATCCATTAGACAATTGATCTCAGGTGGTGTGATCACACTAGACTACATAAAGTCAAAGGACAACCTAGCGGATCTATTAACTAAATTTTTGTCTCGAGATCAAGTTGTAAGATCATCTAGAGGAATGGGTTTAAAACCTATGACTGAAAGAGGAAGCTTGATGGAAACCCCACCTATGTGACTGGAAATCCCCAAGATCTAGGTTCAAAGGGACAACTAAATCAAGTTAACTCTGCTAAGAGCACTATGAGACTAAAGTCTCTACCCAGTTCCTAGGATGATGAAACAGTGCTACTTGTATATGATTAGGATAATCGTTAGCTTTTAATGATTTCATAGCTTTGTAATAGTGGAGTATTACAAGATGCTTCTGAAAAAGCGTATGAAAATCACCTTGTGAGTGTGAAATGGGGCCGTTTCTAGGAGAATGAAGGTCAGACTATATTCTCTAAATTCACTCATGATAAAACCAGGCAAGTTCGAGGCCAAAATGAACACAATATAGAACTAAAGTTCTACGAGAAATGAAGCTGGGCTATAGTTGTTGTCTCGGTTTACATCAAAATTCGGGTGGTTCAAGATATCATGTTCACCTCCTGGCCAAGTAAACCCGACAGATATTAATAATGAGTGGTTCAAAGCTGAGAAAAGCTACTTACTCAGACATAGTGGATCGCTTATATTCTCGGAAAGTCCTTCTGTCTAGTTTGTATGATAGTCTAGTCACAGTCAGTAGAGTCTTTCGTGTCTTCCATGTTTAGAGTCATTTCTATTCATGTGGGGGATTGTTGGACCAAATTTTAAGTAATATATTTTGGGTCACTGGACCAACTTATATTATGTTCAAATGTGTTTGTTTGTGAATGAGAAATATAAAAGACTTGGGCCTAGTAAAATGTTATGAAGTTACAACTTATAACATGAATGAGGAAAGAGTCCCACATTGCTGGGGGAAGGAGAACTTCTCTAACATATATATGGGAACACATTGAGTGGAGTTCAAATGTGTTGTGAAAAGAAAGATTAGGGGAACCCACGCGCGCGCGCCGCCGCCGCCGTCCGGCACGGCTTGCACGCGTCGCGTTCGGCTCTTGGGGAATGTGGGCCTTCGGCCCACTAAAGATGTTCTTTTTGGAGAAAGTTTTGATTTTGGTTTTGGCCCATTTACTTATCAAAAACAACATGTAGTTTGGTCCTAAAACTACATGGTGTTTCCCTAAATGTCTAAAAGCAGCACGTAGTTCGTGCGGTTGGCAACAAGTTTGAACTTTTCCAAAGAAGACCATGTCTTGCGCCAACCTCTCCCCCTTCTCGCCAACCTCTCCCACGTGCAAGGGAATATTCCCGAGAGGTGTTTCCGTCGAAGGCATATTATCGGCATATTCTTTTGCGAAGCACTCCTCCCACTCGGCTATAAATAAAAGCCACTCCTCACTTATTTCTCTCGTCATCTCACAACAAAAACAACAAAGAAAAAACAAACACTCCAACTCTCTCTCTCGTCTTCTTCATCTTCTTCTTTAGTAAGTTTAGTTCCGAGAATATAAAAGTAGAAATAGTAGTTTGTAGATTCCGCGTTGGAGTTTTGTGAAACGGTCTCGACACGGTTGTATCCTGGGATTCTTGAATCGCATTGGCCGTCTCACTACGGGCGATTTTTAGAATTAAGGAAAGAGATTTTATTCTCGACTCCGTGTGTTCTTCTTTCAGTTTTATTTTAAAAAATCGTTTTATAATCGTATTGTTCATCTCATCTTCGTTCCTATCTTTCTTCTTAAGAAACGTAACTGTTTATATCGTATTTCTTTATCTGGTTTTTCCGCGTCATACATAAGATTGTTTTGAAAAGGTACTTGTGTTTTAATAAGATAGATATATGTTTTCACACTTTACTATATATTATTTGTTAGCAAAAATTTATTATCTAATATCTATTTTATAATCAAGAAACATATCATCAATTGTATTTCAGTAACCACAATTAAGGCCGGAAAAAGAAATCTTGTCTGGAAGTTTTTAAGTATCAAATATTATCCAAACTCGAATTGAATTTGATGGGTATTCGAAAAACTTCGAATTGAACCTGATTTCAAAACTTAAAAAACTTAAAATCTCGAACCGAACATGGATTTGAATATAGAATCCAAAAAATCTGAATAAACCAAAAAATAAATTTGTAAAAACGAGAAAACTTGAGAACACCAAAATCTAAACTTGAAAATACTCGAATCTAAACCGAATTCAAAATAACTTAGAGTACACTTACATTTCTTTTACAATACTAAATTCAACCTGAACACAAATATATCTGAACTGAATTATAAAATATTCGAACGGGTTTAACGATATGCACCCGAAACCCGTTCCGGAATCCGGTTGCCCACCTCTAACCAAACTACCGAATTTATTGTTGTCTACCATATTTATATGCAACCATAATCAATATCAATCGTGTAATTTATTTTATTTTATAAAATCAATAAATTTTTGGTCAAAGGAAAATGCGAAAGACTGGGAACGAGATTAGGACCCACAAGACAGCTCCCACTTACTTATGTTACATCACATAACCAAAAATAGATGATAACAAGACCAAATAAATAGTTTGACTGTTTTGTCATTTTTTGGAAAAACTTTTTGACTGTGTAAAACAAAATTTACTATTTTATCCTGTTTTCACTTTATGCGATTTATTTTCCTTATGAATCCCCAAGTAGGTCAATATTCATGTGTTAATTAAGGATTTAAAACTTCAAAATTTGTGAACAAAAAAGAAAAAAAACTTCAGAACTTACTTTTGTCTTGAACTAACAATACTTGACATCTAATAAGATTAGCCACTACATCATGATAAAATTAACAATAGCATAATGCTATGATAACTACATTGTAGAATACCAGTTTTTATTATCTGAATGCAAAAAAATTAATGCGACTTTTGAGGTATAACTAGCCGAGTTATATATTAAGATCAACTCTTTTAAAGTCTCATCTTAGCAAAAAATGAATAAGACATAATATGTAGATTTTTTCTCAGAAAATCGAAAAAAAAAAAAAAAAGGATTGAACAAAACGACATATTTTACTAAGTAAAGAACACAGAATGCTTGGGGGCAAACTTGTAATAACGAAGCCCAAAACATCAGTCCAAACAACTCATCAACAAATAATTTCCTCCAATTTACAACAAGATGAGACAAAACAAATATTATCAGGTTCACTGAAAGAGCAAGCAATAAGAGGAAGAGAGAGATATTAGGTTCACTGAAAGAGCAAGCAATAAGAGGAAGAGAGAGATATTAGGTGTCATTAGGATAAGCTCAAGGAAAACCTTAGCTAAGACTATATATATATAATGCATCAAGTTGAATGTCAATATGAAAAACTTCACAAACCACTAAATTTCTTATCTTCTTTTATCTTTCTTCAATAGTTATAATTATGCTTTCAGAGTTGAGACCACATAGATATCAAATCCAACTAGAGTTTTGACCTGCGCAACCGCGCAGATTTTTTTAATAATTTTAAATATTATTAATCAGGTTTATATTTTTTGACTATCGGGTTTATAATTTTCGGTTATTTCGAGTTTTAGATTCGGGCTCAAATTCAAAATTTTTAGAATTTTCAGTTATATCGAATTCTGGTTTCAATTTAGATTTGGGATTTTCAAACTTTCAGATTTCTTTGGATACTCGTATGGGTTCAGTTCGGATAATATCCAATACCCGAAATATCGTGAAACAAAACCCGATAGAGTATTTAAAAAAAATTATTAGATGACTAAGCTTAAATTTGTATAGTTTATATAAATTATTTATAAATTTCTATAGATTTTTCTAAATTTTATCACTTTATAATTTTTAAAATTTTTGTAACAAATTTTATTTGGAAAATAATAATATTATAATATATTTATTTTAAAAGTTATGGATTTATTTT
>OVAN01011623.1:0-14519 GCA_900406275.1 Anastatica hierochuntica | reverse complement strand
TGTAAACACATACCCAGAAATAGATCTCCTCCTGTCAATGTTTGATGCAAAATCTGAATCACATAAACCTTCAACTTTGAATTCGTGATTCTTCCTATAAACCAACTTGAAATCCTGTGTTCCTTTCAAGTACGTCAGCAACCACTTTACTGCAGACCAGTGCATCAGACCAGGCTTTGACATATACCTGCTTACCAATCCTACAGCATATGCAATGTCACATCTTGTTCCAATCATCGCATACATAACATTGCCGATTGCATTTTCGTATGGTATATGCTCCATTTCAGTCTCTTCTTCTCCATCTGCTACAACATATAACTTGAAATGAGCTCCTATCTGTGTGTTTACCGCCTTAGATTCAGCCATGTTGAATACCTGTACTACTTTCTTGATATAGTCAGACTGCGACAGAGTAAGAACTCCACCTTCACGATCCCTTTCTATATCCATTCCAAGTATTCTCTTTGCTGGACCTAAATCTTTCATTTCAAATCTGTCACTCAGCATCTTTTTCACCTTCTTAATCTCATTCATATCACTTGAAGCCAAAAGCATATTATCCACATAGAGTAACAAGTAGATGTATGACTCTTCTTCAATCTCCTTAACATATACACAATGATCATACTCACTCCTCATAAACCCATGACTTGTAACATACTGATCAAAGCACTTGTTCCACTCTCTCGGAGGTTGCTTCAGACCATATAATGCCTTCTGCAACAAACACACATAGTCTTCCTTTCCTTTTACTTCATATCCTTCAGGCTGCTCCATATAGATTTCTTCCTCTATATCACCATGCAGAAATGCAATCTTTACATCCAGCTGCTCCAGTTCAAGATCCAGATTAACTACTACAGACAGAAGAAGGCGGATTGAAACATGCCTTACTACAAGCAAAAACACATCCCGATAATCAATCCCTTCTCTTTTNCCCTTCTCTTTGTGCATACCCTTTAGCCACCAACCTTGCTTTGTACCTTGGCTTTTCTACTCCAGGTATACCAGGCTTAAGTCGAAACACCCACTTACAGCCTATTACCTTCTTCTTCTTATCTGGTCTCTGTACCAGCCTCCAAGTTATGTTCTTATTCAGAGATCCCATGTCATCATCCATTGAACCATTTCAAAACTCACTCTAACTATTATTTACAGCTTCCAAGTAGTCTCTAGGTTCCTCTGAACTAATATCCTCAGCAGCAAGAAGTGCACAGGCAGACACATCAAAATCTGAAAGCCTTGCAGGTGGAACAATGTGTCTCCTTGCCCTATCCCTTGCAATCTGATAATCTGCTACAGGCTCTTCTTGATCTGACTCTGAACTAGAATCACCAGCAACATCTTGAATGCTTCCACAGGTTTCCCCTGAAACTCTTTCAACCGCTACAAGTTTTAGAACTGTGTCAGATTCCAGAATAACCTTTCCTTTGTCTTTTGCTTCAGTTGTTACATTTTCTGATGCAGATTCTTCTTTACCTAAATCCTTGGAGACTTTATCCTCAGAAAACAACACATTCCTGTTGATCACACATCTCTTCTCATCCAATAACCAGATTCTGTAACCTTTTACCCCTGTTGGATAACCCATAAAGATACCCTTCAAAGCTCTTGGCTTAAGCTTCCCTTGATCTATATGAACATATACCACAGAACCAAACCTTCTAAGATACTTATACCCTAGTTTCTTTCCCAACCACAATTCTTCAAGAATGTTATTATCTACTGCAGACGATGGACTCCTGTTTATCACATATACTACAGTAGCAACTGCTTCAGCCCATAACATTTCTTCAAGACCCGACTCATTCAGAAGACATCGTACCATGCTGTTTGCAGTAGTTATCAAACTCAGAATTGCATAATTCAAGCTCATTATCTGTCCTGAGCCACTTCACCTTCTTGTTCATCTGATTTTCTACAAGCTTCTTCCATTCACAAAACTTTTTGAATGCTTCTCCTTTTGTTATAAGAAAATAGACCCAAACCTTCCTCGTGTAATCATCTATTATCGACAGAAAATATTGCTTTCTTGAGATACTAGTTGTCACACTTGGTGAACCCCAAAGATCAGCATGTAGGTACTTCAGAGCTTCTCATGTTGTATGATTTCCTGTATGAAAACTCAATCTCTTGTGTTTTCCCATTACGCATGACTGACAGAAATCCAATACTCCAATTCTTCTCTTGTCAATAACACCTTTCTTGGCCAAAATTTGTAGATTCTTCTGACTTACATGACCCAATTTTCTATGCCACAACACTGTTTCATCAATAGCAAGCTTCTTCTTCTGAACACTGCTATTAACTTGACCTGTTACAGTCTCACCATCAAGCAAATACAGAGATCCAACAAGAATTCCTTGTAATCCCAACTTTCCACTCAAGTAGTACCTCGTTTTTCCACCACCACATGAATGATTAAATCCCAAGATATCCAACGTACCAGTAGATATCAAGTTTCTCTTCAACTCAGGAACATATCTAACATTTGTTAGAGTCTTCACCGATCCTTCATTTGCTTTGATGCTTATAGAACCAATCCCTTGTACAGAAACTGAATAGTCATCACCGAGAAGTACCTTTCCAACATTTAACTCCTTGAAAGTACCAAACCAATCTCTCCTCGATGTCATGTGATAAGAACAACTTGAATCCAAAACCCACTTATCACGATGCCATTGATCTGAGACTATCATAGCATCTGATTCCTGTACCAAATCAACTACTAAAGCTGCTTCTGTTGGTTCTGCATCACCAAACTTTCTTTTCCTGGCATAGCAATATTTCTTGTATGACCTTGCTTCTTACAAAACCAACAAGTAACTCTTGAACAAGAAGCAGATCTTGATCTACTTTTCTCATTCTTCTGATTTACCGCAGGACCTTTCTTCTCCAGTCTACCTCTTGCGAAATATCCTTCACCCTCAGCCTGAGAAGACTTAACCGCCTTATCTTTCAAATCTATTTACTTAGATTTTGCTGCACTAGTTACTTCTTCCAACGTCAGAGAGTCTCTACCGTACTTCAGCGTTTCTTTCAAAGAACTATACTGCGACGGAAGAGAGTTCAACAGAAGTATTGCTTGAACTTCGTCTGATACAGTAACATTAAAACTAGCCAGATGAGAAACAATCTTCAAGAAATCATCAATGTTCTCATCAATAGTTCTTGATTCATCCATCTTAAACGTATAGAACTTATGTTGAAGATAGATTCTATTAGGTAGAGACTTAGAGTGATACAACCTCTCAAGCGTAGACCATGTCGATGTTGCTGTAGTACACAACTCAATCTTCCGCAGTACATGATCACCAACGATGAGAACGATCAGATTCATCACTTTTTCCGATCTCTCTTCTCTCTTGAACTCCTCTCTTTCGAGTCGCTCTTTGTACGTTGCATCATCTTCATCCTTCTTCTTCACCGATTTGGCTTGCGATGAAGATGACGTTTCCTGCAGCACATCCTTCATACCTAGAATAGAGAGATGCGCAAGCATCCTCTTCTTCCATAGCGAGAAATCTCCCTTTCCATCGAATCTCTCAACCTCGATCCGAGCATTCGACATCGTCGCTTCTATCACCAAAGCTCCGATACCAATTTTTGCTCCCAGAATCACGATCAAGCACACGGAAACGATCGATCACGATGTCGAAACATATCAAACGAGATACGAAGAAGGAGAAGAAGAAAACAGAAGTGTAACAGAGGATAACACGGAGATTTGTTTACCCGGAGTTCACCGATTCGTGGCTACATCTCCGGGCCTGGCTCAGGCGATTCACTATGATCAAAACACACAATCACAATACAATCTCTCCTCCTCTCTCTCGCTAATCGCTCACCGTCATTGAAAGATACAAGAGAATAAACACAAGCTTTTGATTTATACACCCAAAAGTTTGTTACAACCAAAGACCCGGTTTAAACATACCGGTAGAACCATAGAAACAACCCAACCCAAGATTAAACCAATCCTAGATTGATAACCAGCTTCTAACTGACTTACTCGTCCGGTTCTATGCACTTGAGAATTTGATTTCTCATCACCAAGACTCCAACAGGCTCGATCGTGAGCTTAATCTAATCCACAAGAAGATGATTATTAGCAACCAGTCTCCATGTGTCAAAGAATTTGTTACAGGTTTGAGTATTGTCCCATCTATAAAGTTTAACTTCATTTTCCTACTCAAAGCCATCCACAAGATGATGACCCATTTGTCATAATTGAAACCATTAAAAAGAGATTGAGAAAACACAGCTCCTAAATTGTCTCCAAAAGTTGAGTCATATGGTTAAATTTTATTATATTTTGGTTTGGAATCAACACTCATCATTGTGAGCTAGCGAAAAAGGACCAAATACGAAGAAGATAAATACAAATAATAGAAGGATCGAGAGATTGAATTAAAAATGTTTTGTTCTCGAGGGAGAAAACATCCGTTAAAGATGAACAATACAATCAAATTCTCAAAGTAAACTTGGATTAATGTTCATAAAACACAATCCAAATCAATGAATCAAGAGTTTAGAGAAGAAACCACTCAAGAACTCACTGAAAATGTTGGTTACATAATACAAAAGAAGAATCAAAGTGACAGTACAATTTTCTCAATGAATGATACAAAGAAATGAAACAGGGTATTTAAACGTAACAAACTCTAACAAACTTTCGTCTTCAACCTCTCACTTCATGAAACGTGGCTTGCCATACTAACAAACGCCATCCAATCTCTCTCTGCCACGTGTAGCTCTTCTTTTACTATATCAAATCTCCCCCCCTTTTGAACAACCTTGACCTCAAGGTGTGAAAGAAAGAAACCTCTCCAACAAGTCATGAAGAAATTCTCAAGTGGCTTCTGTTTCATCTTCATTAACCCATTAAACCAAGACTTTTGTGGCTGCCTTGCCTTGGCATTGAGCCATTTGCCTCTCCAATATCTTGAAAGGTTCCTTTACCACAGCATCAGGTAATATAACATGCAACTCCATAGGTGTTGGAACATTTCCCACCACTAACTTTAATTGATAAACGTGAAAGACAGGATGTATTCGAGTAGATGCAGGTAAATCCAATTTGTAAGCCACTTCTCCACATTTGTCAATGATCTTATAAGGTCCATAATACTTAGGAGCCAACTTTTGATTCACCCTCAACACCAATGACCCTTGTCTATATGGTTGTAGCTTCACAAAGACAAAATCTCCAATTTAAAATCTTCTATTTGTCCTGTGACCATCTGCTACTTGTTGCATATGATGTTGTGCTCTCATAAGATAAAACTTAAGCAACAAAATCATATCTTCTCTTTCTTTCAGTGATCTTGCTATCACAGCTACGCCAGACTCTCCAGCCAAATAAGGAAGATGTAAAGGAGGTGGTTGGCCGTAGATAGCCTCAAAAGGAGTAATCTGAGTAGAAGTATCAAATGTAGTATTGTACCAAAACTCAACAAGAGAAAGCTATTTACTCCAAAGATGAGGTTTGTCATTACACATACACCTGAGGTAAGTCTCCAAGCATCTATTAACCACCTCTGTTTGGCCATCACTTTGAGGATGATAAGGAGTGGAATAATTCAATGTAGTGCCTTGGAGTTGAAAAAGTTCTCTCCAGAATTCACTTATGAATACCACATCCCTATCACTTACTATTGACATGGGATATCCATCTAATTTGTAGACATTGTATAAGAAGATCTAAGCCACAGAGGGAGCAGTATACGGAGGAGTTAACCTGTCCACTACCACCAATACGACTGACTTGCCATAAGATAAAGCCAAACCCTCTATGAAATTCATTGAAATATCAGACAAAATAGAATCAGGAATTGGTAAAGGTTGCAAGTGACCTGGATAAGCAGTTGTATCATACTTACACCTTTGACATACAAATCACCTTCTTATATACTCTTGTATATCTTTGGCCATCCCTTTCCAATAAAATAAAGCCTTAATCCTTTGATTGGTAACATCTCTGCCTGAATGTCCCCCCATAGCAGAACTATGAAGCCAGTCCAATATCATTTCTCTGAGCTCATTCACTTCTGGTACTACTAACTTACTCTTTCTCCTGAGAACCCCCCCGATTCCAACCGTAAAACCTCTTCCCATTAGGTTTCTGCTTCAATAGATATATGATCTCTTTAACCACATTATCCACCATATAAGCCTCTTGTATCTTCTTCATCAAATCACATTCCAATACTATCATGGCCATATGTAATACTTCAGATCCTTCCACTCTAGACAGAGCATCAGCTGCTATATTTTCCTTCCCTTGTCTATACTGTATTTCATAGTAAAACTCTAGAAGTTTTGGTAGCCACTGTTGTTGAATTGGGATATTTAATCTCTGTTCCAACAGGTACTTAAGACTTCTTTGATCTGTCTTAATGATGAAATGCCCTTGGAGTAAATAATGTCTCCATTTTTGAACTGCAAAGACCACTGCCAATAGCTCTTTCTCATATATAGACAGATTCAATTGTTTACCTTTCAAATGTCTACTGATGTAAGCTATTGGATGACCTTCCTGCATCAAAACTGCTCTTATCCCCTGAGAACAAGCATCAGTTTCCATTGTGAAAGGCTTATCAAATCTTGGTAAGGCAAGAACTGGAGCTAGACAAAGTGTCTCCTTTAGTTCTAGAAAAGCCTTGGCAGCTTCATCAGACCATACAAAAGCTTCTTTATTGTTAAGTTGGGAAAAGGTCTTGCAATTGAGCCAAAATTTCTCACAAAACGTCTGTAATATCCTGCCAAACCCAAGAACCCTCTTAATTGTTTGATATTAGTGGGAATAGGCCACTCAAACACTGCTTTGATCTTGTTAGGATCTGTAGAAACTCCTTGAGCAGTGATGAAGTGTCCAAGATACTCCACCTTTTTGTAGCAAATTCACATTTGCTCTGCTTAGGAAACAAACTATTCTTCCTCATTAACTCAAAAACCATTTCTAAATGCTCCAAATGGGAAGTCATAGATTCACTGTATATCAAGATGTCATCAAAGAATATGAGCACAAATTTTCTTAGTACCTCCTTGAACACAGAATTCATAAGACCTTGAAAAGTAGTTGGGGCATTAGTCAAGACAAAAGGCATGACAACATACTCATAATGACCACTATGTGTTTTAAAAGCGGTTTTATGAATATCCTCAGGCTCCATTCTCACTTGATGATAGCCAACCCTCAAATCAATCTTTGAATATACTGGTGATCCTCCCAACTCATCCATGAGATCTTCAATCAAAGGAATATGAAACCTATCCTTTACTGTGATTGCATTAAGACCTCTAAAATCTACACAAAGTCTCCAGCTTCCATCCTTCTTTTTGACCAAAACCACTTGTGATCCATAAGCACTGGAACTAGTTTGAACTGTTCCTGCTTTCATCAGTGTCTGGACTTGTTTTTCTATTTCATTCTTCTGTTGTACAGAATATCTGTAAGGCCTCATATTGATGGGATTAGATCCTTCTAGCAAAGGAATCTTGTAATTGTGATCCTTTCTAAAAGGAGGTAATCCCTCAGGTTCCTTAAAGATGTCATCATACTTGAGTAAAAGCTTCTTTTATTTAGTATCAATGCTTTAACCTTGTTCTGAAGAATTTAATGACCACAAACTACCATTCTCCTCTTCGTTAGTTTCCTGGGTGTAGATCATAGACAATTGTACATCTTCCTCTTACAACTTGTTCATTTTAGAAGCTTTCAATGCCCTTACAGATCTTGGCTGAATCCCATGCAAAACCACCTTATTGTTATTCGCTTTAAACTTCATGAACATCTTATTAAAATCACAAGTGATGGGGCCAAGAGTTTCTAGCCATTGTATTCCCAATACCATGTCACAATTTCCCAAATGAATTATCATGAAATCTGCTTGAAAAGCATTATCATGAAAATTCCATTTGAAATTAGCTATTCTGCCTTTCACTCCAATCTTTCCACCATCAGCTACTAAAACTCTTGTTGGTCCCATTTGATTTATTTTGCACCCCAATTTCTCAGCAGTTTGTATACTCACGAAATTATGAATTGATCCTGAGTCTATCAGAATAAACATCACCTTCTTATCATGAACTCTCTTGACTCTTAGTGTATTATTATTGGAATGGCCATTCAATGCATTCACAGAAGATATCTCCTTCAGCTCCTTCATAATATTCTTCTTCCTGCTGAGTTTCACAATCTTCTATGTTTTCCAATTCCAAGGAGAATAGCTGAGTCTTTTTATGTTTCAAATAATGTTCAGGAGTGAAATTTTCTTCACAAAAGTAACATAAACCTTTTGCTCCTCTTTCACTCATCTCTTGTTGTGACAAAAATTTCTTAGGTTCTGCATTTAAGATATGATTCTTATCTGCAGGAACCATTCTATTTTCTTCAGTTTTTGTGTAAGGTAAGATACCTTTAGTCATTCCACTATTTCCCCCCCAGCTTCTGTGACGACCAGTTGCTTATATTGGCTTTCTTTGGATGAGCTTTCTCATAAAGTCTGCCCAACATAAAGCATTGTCTCACTGTTTGAGGTCTGAACGTTCTTATGTACATTTGTGTTTCATTCTTCAAACCTGCTAAGTATACACTCACCAAGTACTCTTCAGAGAGATTAACTCTAGTTCTTATGGCTTCTTGAAGTATATTCCACAATTCCTTATGATTCTTGAAGCAGTTTCAATTCTGCCATGGGATCATCCATAATTTCTTCGAACCTCTCTTTTAAAGGCACCTTATAGCTTCTCCAATCATACAAAACTCTCACACCAACCTCAGACTGCATCACAAACTGATGCCATATCGATGCATCACCATCAAAATGTATAGAAGCTATGCATACTTTCATTTGTTCAGGTGTATTATCAATAGAAAAGAATGTTCTTCTTTGAATAACCAGTCCTTAATCTTATCACCATCAAATCTGGGAAAATCAATCTTAGCTAATCGAGTCATTCCCGCGTAATTAGAGATATTACCGCGCATATTTTCTTGATTAACTCTAAGATCGGAAACATTGAACTCTGGTGTCGCCGACACTACCGGAGACGATCGATGTTGATTTCCTTCCGTAGTCGAAGCTCCATTTACATTTCCCCCTTGATTTTGAGTCGCTATTAATTGGAGATGCTTTAACATGTCGGCAATGTTTTCGTTTACCTCCGATTGTTGATCGGACATGGCCGTGATCAGATTCTGAGTTCTTTCTTCCATACGATCCAAACAAGATCTCAAAGATTATTCGACTTCTCTCATCACCATCTCCTTCAATAAAGCTTGAGCTCTTGTTTCCGCCATTTCCAAGGATGAATCAAGCTCTGATTCCTTTGTTAACGATGAACAATACAATCAAATTCTCAAAGTAAACTTGGATTAATGTTCATAAAACATAATCCAAATCAATGAATCAAGAGTTTAGAGAAGAAACCACTCAAGAACTCACTGAAAATGTTGGTTACAGAATACAAAAGAAGAATCAAAGTGACAATAAATTTTTCTCAATGAATGACACAAAGAAATGAAACAGAGTATTTAAACGTAACAAACTCTAACAAACTTCCTTCTTCAACCTCTCACTTCATGACACGTGGCTCGCCATACTAACAAATGTCTCCAATCTCTCTCTGCCACGTGTAGCTCTTCTTTTATTATATCAACATCTTTTGTAGGTGATCAAAGAAGATGTCGAGAGGCTAAGAGAGGCTAAGAGTATAGAGAATATAGAAAATTAGGGGTTAGAAAACTTTAGACTTCGATACCATGATAAACTAGATCTCTCTTACTCTATTCATAATCACAAGGTTTTATATTTATACAAAGATAGAGACGTGAAGAGTAAGTATAACCTAAGAAAAGGAAAATATATATTTACAAAGCCTATAGAAAAGGATATTTAATACATCCGTAATAAGATGAAGGAGACACATGGAGGCACTCGAGTATTCGGTTCAGTTCTGGATAGAAATCGATTGGTTTCGATTCTTTGGATTTCATGGCAGAAACTTTTGTTTATCCTTCATGGCATATACTTTTGTTTTCAACTCTTCATTATCACTCTTACTGATCACTATCAAATTCCTTTCGATGGGTACAATATCATAGTAGCATTTATGAGAGCATACATATGTAGATGCTGAGACAACTACTGTGGAGTTATAAAATATTACTAGAAACCTAGCAAAAGATACTACCTTATCCTTATCAAATTTTACTGGTGGCCCTATCCTTTTTTCCCATTCTTGAGCTCAGTAAAATTGTAAGACCCCGGTTTATAGAGACAAAGTGGTGTTTGAGGAGAGCTTAAAAGAATTGATTTGTCTACCTGTGCCACCGAAATACACTTATCTTTTCACTCGCTGGTCCTGATAGAACTCTGCAGCTAAGTGTGCTTGTGCTGGAGCAATATTGGGATGGGTGACCTTTCTATGAAGTAATTTCCAAAATCGTGTGAGTAAGGACAAAACACGTGGAAAGATCGTGTGGTGATTGTAGGGATAGTAAATCAACTCTTTTAAACCTCCAAACATAGCGCTCCCGACCGTCGAATAAGGTGGCCTCGCAGACCTAAAAAGGGGTGTCGGGGCACACGAGAACAGACGGGGGAGTTACAAAAATAGTCATTCTAAATTCTATCTTATGTTTCTAGTCTCTCAAAAGCGGACCTAAACTTAATATCACTATTCAACATGAGAAAAGTAGAGTTTCACCTAGTTTTACAGTCTAAAGACAAACTACCCATACTAATTTTACCGGATTCAACTCGTTGCTCAAATGTAATATGCTTATGCCCTGGAGAACTTACATACAACACAACATTCCAGATGGCAGTCAAGCTTTGGTTCATATCCTGAAAACCATCCATCACGATTAGATTGAGAATATGAGCACAACAACGCATATGCATACAATCACCTTGTACAAGTAATGATTATTCTCCCTTTAACAAGAAGGCTTCTTTGAACTTCTTCAATGGAAATGTATCTGTTGAAGCATTGTCCACAGTAATGGTGAAGAGCCTCTTTATTCCCCATTCATGTAAGTGATCAAGCAGAACAGAACATATTGTTGACCCCTTGTAGTTGAATACATGCTTAAACCCCAAAATGATCTTCGTGAGTACTCAAGTGGAATCAATATAGTGAACAGGTAAGACCATATAGCTTGAATTTGTGGTTGGAGCAACCCAAATGTTTGTGGTGAGATACACACGTTGCTTAGGCTATGATAGCATCACTTTCAAAGTTGTATTTTGACTCAAAAAGATCTAGACTATATCCCTTGTTTGTTGTCCTTCGTGAATGAAGCTGGTAGAGCTTCACACAGTTGAAAAAGTTGTCCATCATCTCATTAGTTTCCCCATCCCATTAGTTTTTCCTCTAAAAATATACTCTGAAACCTTGCCAGCTTTGAGAGTACCACCAATACCTTCATGACTCAACACCTACTGAGATTGTCTTTGTTTCCATGTTGTATATTGCTGGTAGGCGAGGAGATGCTTCTTCAAATTTTAAGTTTCTGACGATGTTGCACAACTCATTAGTTTACCACAATAGTTACAGTTGCATTTATCCCTATTCTCCAATGTCCTTGTGTAACTATCCTAAACTTCATATCTTGTCTTCATTTTCTTTGGCAGAGCTTGGTAAATAGCTCCACTTGTCCCCTCTGGTCATTTCCTTTTGCTCTCATTTCCGTCATCAACTTCGATTTGTTCTTCCTCAATGGCATCAACGTATTTATTGTTTTCTTGGCATGACTAATTAATCATCTTCTAAATCTACAGAGACATTAAACATAGGAATGAAATTAGGATCTGGAAAATATATGAACTCAATCTCAAATTAAGATTTCTTCTACTTGTAGTTTCAAATTAGAGAAATGGAGCTTAGAAATAGTATGTAATTAGTCAATCAAATTTGTTTAACTAATTGCAAATCAAATTGACGAAATTGAGACTAGGGTTTGCAATTAGGGTTTCTATTATTTGAAAACTGATGATAAGAGTTTATAAAATCGTTCAAAACAATGAAATAGACAACAATAAGCATCGAGTTGCTAAGATTGAAAATCAATTTCAAAGATATATCAAAAAATTACCACGATTGTTCTTGTTCCCCTAGATCGTTTCCAGTTGCATATATGTTGGTTGTTGATGTTTATCTTCCACTCGAGCTTCAAGATTCAAGAGCCTCTTCGTCTTCGTTTGATAACAAACTAGGGTTTCTCTTCTTCAAATGATTTCGTTGAGAGAGAGTGAGAGACACTGAGATTGAGAATGAGAGACACTGAGATTGAGAATGAGAGAAAATTAGGATTTTTAACTGTTTGTTGTGACGAGAGAAAGACAATAAAAGATTTAGTGGGTAAAAGGTTAAAGGTTTAGGAATTGGGTTAGGAATAATGGTTTCTAGGCTGGGTTTCGGGTTTTAGGTTAGGTTTTATATTTGGATTTAGGTATCCATTTGGTTTCAAGTAGAACCCGATTCCCACGGATATCAGATGTAAGATCCATTTGGTGATATTGTCATCACTGAATTCTGATCCAAACTGAAAATTCTGATTTAGTTCAGATAGGATTTTTTGGAGAAGACTAATAATTATAAAGAAAAAAAATAGAGATGAGATTTTTGTTCTAATGTGTTATTTTATAAT
The DNA here is from genome assembly GCA_900406275.1 of Anastatica hierochuntica. Taxonomy (NCBI): domain Eukaryota; kingdom Viridiplantae; phylum Streptophyta; class Magnoliopsida; order Brassicales; family Brassicaceae; genus Anastatica; species Anastatica hierochuntica. The sequence goes on along the minus strand of OVAN01011623.1, from coordinate 1,858 downwards.
AGAATAATGTTATATTTTATAGAGATTTCTGGAATAGTGATGGGTTGAAGATGCTCTCACGACGACGACATTCAAGAAACCGAGCCACACCGAAGCATTGAAAAAACGTTAAAGACTAAAACACCTTTTGTGTCTTCTTGCTTTGTGCGCCCTTACTTCAAGAATCAGAGCACGACTACAATCCATTCCAGACCCACATGACGATGAGTATTTTTAGACGTCTCTTCCTGGCCTTCCTTCTTCTTGCCTCGCCTTTCCTCCAAGGTTTCAACACCTTTTCTCTGCTCCATCACTGAATTGTTAATTTATGGATGTTGATTTAAAATTCGGGTTATGTGTTTCCCTCTAGTTGCTTTGTGCCAGGAAGATTCTGTATTTGAAGTTATCGATGTTGGCGAAGAAGAGAGTGATGCGGGGGAAGTGTTTGGCTTTGAACTTAGCCCTGCTCCTGGAATAGAAACCCTTTGCGTTTTTCCCAAAAACATCGCAAAAGGTAGTGATTTTTCCTATTTCTTAGATTCTAAGGCTCTTACCAAGTTCACTCGACTGCTAATCTTGGTTTCTTCTTATTTCTGAAGTGATAAAAGCTGGAACTGAGACTGAGCTGCTAGTTGGAATGAAAAATGATGGTAATTAAATTGATTCCATCATACCGTTTCTTGAAAATTTTGGCTAAGTTTCTAAATTTTCCTGGTTTGGATTATATGGATAGGTCAATCCGATGTAGACATCGTTGCGGTTAAAGGCAGTTTACATCTTCCTTTTGATCAGAAGCCTCTGGTTCAGAATCTCACAGCTCTGGTACTTCTCACATTTATTATTGCCTTTGGATCTTATGTGTTGATTTTGTTTGTTGTTCCAAATAAGTCTATAGTTTGCTTTTGTTAGATTTCATCGTCTATTGTTTTTGTCTCATCTCGTGTTACTACAGCTGAACCATTTGAATCTGGTGACATGTATACAATTCCCATTGTCTTAGAACTTAAGGGTCTTGCTCATCTATGTTTTGAGCCAGCTACTGTCTTTCTATGCCGTGGCCTTATTAAGTTACTTCGTTTCTACTATTAGAAGCTTATATTGACTTTGCTGAATATTTCTCCTCTTTTCCTTAGTTGGCATATGCTCTTTTTGTTGTCAACATATTATTTACTCATTTTGTCGTATCTTCTCTATAGAGCTTTGGCAATGCATCTGTGCCAACTTTTGCTCAAGCTACCTTCCCATATGGATTTTCTGTCAGCAAGTTTCTACAGGTATGTTCCGTTAATCATATGGTTCTTCTACTCAAGAGTTTTTTACTATAAAAGATAGAAAGCAGATGAGCTAACCGTTTCCTCGTGCAGGCGGGTGCTTTTGATCTAGTTGGCACCATCATCTATGAGATAGATGGTAAGCCGTACCAAAATACCTTTTACAATGGGACCATCGAAGTTGTTGAAGACGGTCCTCTCTTCAGGATGGAGTCAGTCTTCCTTAGTGGACTTTTAATTTCGGTCATCATTGTTCTTATCATCTATATCCAAAATGGTCTGCGGCATATGACCAAGGTACAATGAAATGTCGCCTTACACATTACATTTCACTATCTTATCGCACATCATATTCTGGCCTTTTCTCTAATGGTGAACCAATCCTAAAACTCGTTACTAGAAAATGGTTAATGTGGCCCATAACTAGCCGTTTCTTCTTGCAGAAAAAAAGGAGAGCACCAAAAGTTGAAGTTGGAACTGCGATTAAAGATGCTTCGCTTGATGAATGGCTTGAGGTACTTAGGACTTGTTCTTGTCCTCATTCAGATGATCCATCTAGATGATCCATCTGGATGATGTTCGTTTAGTGCATAATTAAACATCATCCA